>CAEGAF010005871.1:0-37971 GCA_903067075.1 Micropoecilia bifurca
GTGTGTGTGTGTGTGTGTGTGTGTGTGTGTGTGTGTGTGTGTGTGTGTGTGTGTGTGTGTGTGTGTGTGTAGATGTTAAACTTACCTTAAACAAACTCATTCATTGTTTGGGATCAAAGGAACCAGAAGTGACCGAAATAGAAACAGTGACATGGTAAAAATAGACGCTATTATACAACAAGATATTTTTCTAAGACAGATGGTCAAAAATCATTTACCTGAAATGAACTGAATATATCTCAGTGCCTATAAGGTGTATTCACATTATTCTTGTAGAGGGTTTTCCAAGGGCTTCTGGAAGTCTTGAAATTAAATTATCTCAATTTTATGAATTTTATGTCATTACATATGATGTATGTATTTATATTTTATTTTGTACTATGATTATTTCCTGCTTACAGTTAAAAAAACAACTTTTAATATTACAGTAAGAAAAAATAAATAAATGAAACAGTATGAAAAGTATGTTTAATACCTAAAGGATGTTATCGCTAAAAGATACTTTTAATCTGACTAATGAGCCGAATCGGAAAGAATATTTTAATTTATTAAATATGGAAATATAGAATAGAAAAGCACCTTGTTAATGAATGCCACTGTTCATTCACATAGCCTGACTAATTGCTTCCCCCTGGTGGTTTTGAAGTGGAAAAAAACCCCATTCTTAATAATTCTCACGGAACCCATCTGGTGACAGAGAAAAAATGAAATAAAACTAAAATCCTGATACATTAACGGATAATGCTTAACATTATCCTTGATGTTTAAGATTATTGCCAATGTTTTTCAGATGTCAAATTTCATCTCCAGAAAAGTTTCCTTTTGTGTTAAACATTGGAGATAAAGTAAAACATTCCAGATACAGTAAACACAGCAATAATGACAATTTAACCTTATATGACCTTAAACATCAAGGACAACGTTGAGCACTGGAGATAAAATTAAAAAATGGGGATAACATTAAACATCCTAGACAACTTTAAACATTGGGGATACATTGTTCCCGATGTTTAAGATTGTCTCTTTTTCTCTTATCTCAAAGTAATATTCATGTTGAATCTCCACATTCAAAGACAAACTCCCAGGATTTTCTGGTTTTATTCATTTTTATTTTAACAGATTGTGAGAATATCCTCGTAAAGAAATCAGATTAGTCACATAATTCCCAGGAATGGAACAGAACCAGAATGGAAGGAGGGATGGATGGATGGATGGATGGATGGATGGATGGATGGATGGAAAATAAAATAAAATTAGCACAATTAAACTAATATTTTCAACACTTTGCATTTAATTTGATCAGATCAAGAATCCAGAGAAACCCCTACAAGTTTATAAAATACAGAATACCTTTTTGTCTTTCTTTTGGTTTGTCGTTTTATTTGCCTTTCCTTCTAATTCACGTAAAGGCATTGAGCCTTGCTGAAAATGTTCTATATAAATAAAATTAAGTCGTGGCAACTCATGGCATTTCGTGGCCACAATTTGTCTTTTTCTCTTTTTTCTCTGATATCACCAAACGGGCTCCTACACTGTTAACGCTAATAGCTTTTTAGTTACCTACATTATTATCATTTCAAAGAATAAAACAGGTATGTTTTACTCTTCGTTTGTTGATACAATTTATGAAAGTAGCAATTTAAATAAATACAAAAAAAATTTTAAAAAGCGGGATGCTGCAACATTCTTATTGAACTTTGTTGGTTCATTTGTTGAGTTCCTTTGATACCTTATTGACTGAGTGACTTACTGTATTCATCATTCCGACATCACAGATGTCTGTGAAGGCAGCACGAGGTCACATGACCAGCGCACAGCTGAGGGATGCCGAGGCTTACCCGTTGCTAGCCAGCTAGCCCCGTTAGCTGTGTCTAGCGATTCTGGCAGAATCCGGTGGATTTTATTCTACCTTTTCTAATCAAATCCAATCCAGTGGCCTGAACTGCCTGTCATGGGGAGGGTACACTGCATATGGTCATCGTCTGTATCCTCTCGCAATGGCAGCTTTTGCTCAGGCTTCATAGTCATAAATCGTAGCTAGGGTTGTCCAGTTAGCTCAAGGCCAAGCGAAGAAAAGGCAGGCCGTCGGGTGAGTACACTTACAGTAAAGTCATCTTTTCCACCTTGGTAGCATCATTTTTTTGTCAGCCACATAACATATTTGCTCTGTTGTAAACAACTACCCAAAACAAGGCATCAGGTATTATCGTTTTTAAATACTTATATTCGTATCGGTTATTACACACCAATGCTACTGTCAGTTGAGCATAATTAACGATGGGTGTGTTTTTTATTACGGCCAACCGCTTAATATAAACTCAAAATGTAGATACTAATCGTTCCGATTTATTTTTTTTCTCGCCTTTTAGTGTGTTGATAAAGCTTAATTATGTTTTTTTTCTCAGTGTGTCGCATTGAACTGAAGTAAAACCTTGCAGTCCTGGTTAGTCTGTCTTGAATTGTAGTCAAATGTTTACTTGTTCGATTCCTACAGCATTTTAAGAATGTCATTTTAACAATTAGATGGTTATTGTAGCTAAATTACAGGTTTACATGTTGTTTTTGACACGGCCACCCAGACCTCAGGAACTCTGTAGAAAAACAAACACTCCCACTACACTGTCAAACATTCCTTATGTGGGTGAAGGCATTAATAGATCTTAAAGCCAGATAGCCCACATTCACTCCTGATTCTTGGACAGTTTTGTGAGTCAGGGTGGTTTTAATTTTATTCTAGCTTCTTTTTTTTTTTACTCGCATTCAAACTTCTTTTTTAAATACACATGGATTCCTATAAATTATTTTTTCCCCATTGATCACCTTGAAGCCTTTTCCCTAAAAGTAAAAAAAAAAAACAGCAATGCATGTTGGAGCCAATTTCCTATTTGCTCAAACTACATTAGATGTTAATTTAAAAAATGCATGAGCAGTGGCTTTTTTCGGATTTAACTAATATTGGTATTAATTTGAAAGAAAATAATATTTCGATACAGTTTTTTTCCAAGGAACACAAAAAATGAAAGCTATCCACAGGCTTGTGGATTTCAATTTTTTTTTTAACCAGTAGCGGTTTTTCCTATTCTTTTCACAAGGTTTCCCCCCCAGAAGCTCTGCAGTTGGGCACTCAGCCGTCATTCTTCTAGCAGCCTGTCATGTTTTTGTGTTAAAAAATGTTTAAACTTGACAGGAAATTTGAAAATATCACTTGATAATTGTGTGTTATTGGAAGATTGTAAGATTAATATCTGAACACCAACTATAAAGTTTTTTTTAAAAATGCAAACTTTTAAAAAAGAGTCAAATAAATACTAAGCCTGGTGGGGACACAAGTAAAGCCTGGTGGCCCTCCAGGCTTAGAAGAGACTGGGGGAAACTCTGATTTTCAGACTTTGGATTATTAATTGATTCGTGTTTGTCTGTGGTCAGTGTGTAGCTGTTTAAAGAGAAATCCTAGTGGATAAAGTTGTGCTTTTGTGGTCACATTTTTGCTCTTTAGCTGTCAGTTTCTGAGAGTTGTATAAATAAATTTTAATTATTAAGAAAAGCAGGTGCACACAAAAATAAAAAAAATATTTTGAATCAAAATTGAATGACTGAGAGAGAAATATTTTTTTAGTGAAGTGCCTGGAGATAAGTGTTGTGAATTAGTGCTGTATAGATAAACAGAACTGAATTGAAATCTTCTAGGGGTATGAGTAAGTTTGAGATGAACTGTTTCTGAAATTTAGATTATGTGTAGATTAGAGAGAAATCACATTAAATTCAAACTTAATCACCTTATTCCTATTTTTTTCTTTTTTCAATATTTAAATTGTAAAATAATACCATCCTTGTAAACTAATGTTTCCAATTCAAAACCTAAAAACGGATGACACTGTAACTGAGAAGTGTGAGCTAAGAAGTGACTAAAAGGCACAAGAGTCTCTCTCTTTTTTTTTTACATAATCATGTGACATCTGCTTTTATGTTGTTAATATCCTGGGACTTTTCCCTGTAGGTGGATCAGAGAAGTTTGGGGGATCGAATCTTTCAAATCAAATCCAGTTCAGGATCAGTTCTTCAGTTGAAGCCAGCACCCGCCGGCCTCTGCCAGTATTTTCATCACTTTCGACCCCAGATGAGCCATGTCTTCGTCAGGGTGCTGCCAGCTCCCCGGATCCCTCTGCGATTATTCTGAGAACACTGAGCCCGATGCCTCTAAGCATTCAGAAGAGTCCGATTCTACTACACAGGCCCAGTACTTTGCCAAGGTTACAGCTAAAGATGGCCGCCCACTCTCCACTGTTGTCAAAGCTGTGAGCTTGCAGAGGTGAGTATAAAACTAGCATGTGGCTCCAGAGTGTATCCTGTAAATAAGTGAAATGTGGCTCACATTATTATGTTTTGGGGGTTTTTTTTCCCCTTCCCATCCGATACGGTGGTGTGTCGGCGCTTAGCGATGTGGGGATGTGTCGGATCTGTCATGAGGGCGCCGGAGGGGAGACACTGCTCTCACCCTGCGACTGCACTGGTACTCTGGGAAAAGTGCACAAGAGCTGCCTGGAGAAGTGGCTGTCGTCCTCCAACACCAGCTACTGTGAACTTTGTCACACAGAGTTCACCATTGAACGGAGACCACAACCACTGACACAGGTAGGAGGGGCTGAACGAACTGCGGCGATGGATGTGTTTGATATCTTGTTTCGTACGTTTACTAGAAGATGAGTCTCATCCGTTGACTAGCATTGCAGTACTTTGTCGTCTTCACAGTGAGAGCAGATATTTTATAAAACGATCGGTTCACATCACACCCATGTATTCGTCAAAGCTCTTCCTTTAGATTTCTTTTTTCTAAACTGATGCCACCGCTAAGTTTGAATTGCACCAGTAAGCTCTTCATTTTGCTTTCAGTGGCTGAAGGACCCCGGCCCTCGCAGTGAGAAGCGCACACTGCTGTGTGACATGGCCTGCTTTCTCCTCATTACGCCCCTGGCGGCTATTTCCGGGTGGTTGTGTCTCAGGGGGGCCCAGGACCATCTGCAGCTGAAAAGCAGACTGGAGGCTGTTGGACTTATTGCCCTAACCATCGCCCTCTTCACCATCTACATCCTCTGGACACTGGTAACTACGGTTTTGGCTCGCCACCATAATTTATATTCTCAGGTCCATCATTATCAACTGTTGTTTTCTTACTCTGTAGTATTTAGGACAAAAAGAGACATTTTTATGAAATTTACTCTTGATTTTAGCTCATATTTTATTAGCTTAGTTGTTTTTTTTTTATCAAAACGGGTCTTTTATAAATGAGATCTTGTGATCTTGTATGAATAACGGTCAAATAAATAATAATAATAAAAAAAATAGTGTTGCAAAAGTGGCTGGGGAGAGGGAAGTCTGGGCCTCCCTTCTGAAGCCCCCCCCCCAATGGATGGATGGATGAATGGAGTTGCATAATAAGTCCTCTGAATGACAAAGTAAAACAAATTTCTAGATTTTGTCAACAGTACTTTGTAAAATATTTCAAAACCTTTTTTTTGTCATGTTATAGCAACAAGCTTAATTGTATTTTATTAAAAAGAGAATAATACATTTAATTGATTTGTTCTTTTTTCAAAAGTAAATTTAAAAAGTGAGGTGTGCATTTGTATTTAACTCCCTTGTGGCTGTACTTTCTAGAGCCACTTTGTGTTGCAATTGAGTCTTTACATCTGTCTCTAAGCAGGTTGCAGTACAAATTATAATTTTTCACAATCTTCTTTGCAAAATGGTTCAAGCTCAGTCAGATTGCTTGGAAAACATCTCTACTTCCACAGACCTTTAATTGTGTTTGGTACTGAACTTATACTAGGCCGTTTCTAATGGCCAATCACCTTAATCGAAACCTTACCATGGTTAACGCGGTGAATGTTTAGCTCCGTTTAGACGTTTCCCTCGGTGATTGCCTTTTATTTAGCTTCATTCATCTTCCCTTCCATACTGACCAGTTTTCCTGTCTTTGCTGAACAAAACCTTCCCCTCAGCATGATGCTGCCACCATCATGTCTGAGTTCACGGTGTTGTGCAGTGTTAGTTTTCTGCCTCACGTAATGTTTTAAATACAGGCAAGGTTATTTGATTTTGCCCTCACCTGACCAGATCACATTCTTTCTTGTGTTGGTTGTGTTGCATACACAGCTTTTCGCAAAAGCTTTTAAAAATAACTTCCTCTTCTTGTATTCCAACAGTGATTTTCTGCTTGCCTCTCCTCCAAACAGGGCCAGAGTTATGTATTGCATGACTAATAGTTATTCTGTAAATAGATTTTCCAATTTGAGCTGTGGATTTCTGCAGTTTTTCTAAATTTATAAAGTGTTAAATTACACATGGATGAACTAAATTTGCTAATTAGCTGCTTTATGTTGGAGGAAAGTGCTCTAAATGTATATGGATACACTGCTTTGGATTTGTATTTAGAAATAAAATCAATTAACTTCACAATTAGTATCTGCCTTATGTTGATCTTTTACATAAAATCCCAACAGGTTACGTTGAGGTTTGTCCTGTAGAAGAGATTGTTCTCCAGTTTTCTTTTAAATGGGGAACTCTTAAAACATGATGAGGGAAGGATAGCAGGACTTTATGTTCAGCTTTTTATCATTCAGAGCTTCCGAGAATCTACATGCCTGAACAGAAACGCATAGCTTGATCAGAAGCCAAATTTCTCCTTCACATCTACTGAACTGCGTGTGTAAAAAGCAACCAAGAGAAACTTTGAAAAGCGTACTTATGAATTCGCTTTTAAAAATTAGCCTTTGTCTCTTTTTCTCTGCATTGCATCCATCATGCTGCGTCACGAACATCTTTTGTCAGGTTTATTGACACGTCTTTTAATCTCCTTTCACTGTCTGTTGTGGGCCAACCCCCTCTTCTTTGTCGCCCGACCTCTAGGTGTCGTTTCGGTATCACTGTCAGTTGTACTCGGAGTGGAGGAGGACCAATCAGAAAGTTCGCCTGCTCATGCCCGACATGAAGGGGGCGCACACCACTCAGCGTTCGGTGCCGACCAAGTCGACCAAGAAAATGACTGACGAGACCATCGTATGAGTGCCGGGGCGACGGCGAGGGAAATAATGCAAATCAAGCTCACACAAGCACTCTAAAAACAAGATTAATCATAGTAATACTGAACTTTTGCACTTCATATGGACGATCCTGAAGGGAAAGGGATGCTTTCTCCTCATGATTCTTTGTTAAAGCACTTGATTAAAAAACAAACAAACAAAAACAAAACTACGTTATTGGCTGCCCACAAAAAGTGGGTTTGGGAGGAACTCATTTCAGAGTGGTGTTAGATTAAAAACTGTATTCACCAGAGCTGGGGACGTGAACGAACTGACGCTCGGAGAATGAACTAACCAGCCTGACTTTTTATGTCAGTGGGCAGAAACTTATAAAATACTAAGACACAAGCTAATGTAGCAGGATATAACTGATTCAGCATGCTACTACAGTATAATAAGAGACATATTCACTACCTATAATTCCCCTATTATGCCCCCTGCACAATGTATTTAGCTGGTTTTAAACCGTGGACGAACAGTAGTTCTGCAAATGGATAGGAACCTAAGAAGATTGACAAAGTCTAGCTGTGAATACTCCTTTTGTTTGTTTGTTTGACAAGTAGAGGGCGACTGTCGCCTCTATCACTGTCCCTGTCTATAATCTGAAGCTTTTAAGTTTCCAGGTACAGCTTTTACATTGCTTTCTCTAGAGGGAACATTTAATCATGATCCTCCTTGGTCAGTAAAGGGAGACGCGTTGCATCAGTCACACATGTCAAAAGGGGGGGGATCGTAGTTCATAAAATGACACTAACTCGCTCTGAAAAATTGTTGAAGGCATGAAAAGTGTTTACATTCTAATTGGATGATGTCTCTTCTGTTGTCATAAAAGTGCATTAGGAAATAGCCTCACTCCACGTGTAAATGCATCACTCATGAGCTGAGCTGGATAGAAATGGTCTGTGGTAAAATGTCTTAAAAACCACAAGAAACTCAGTTAAAAAGACGACAACAGTGACCGTGTTCAGATTAGTGAGATTGAAGGCATTGAGGAAACGATAGACGTACGATTTGACAGCAGTCTGGGTCTCGGCAAAATGCAAAAGAGAAATGTGCTTTGAGATGTCAATCGATGTATACTAAAAGTATTTTTGTGTTACTGTAGTCTTCCTGCTTCATCCCCCTGGAAAGTTGGGTTATTGTGCAATAAAACATGAGGGACTCCTGGACATCGTGTGAACTGGGATTTGCTTACTTGTGTGATTTTTTTTTTTTTTTTTTTTTTTTTTTTATTGCAGCAGCCCTAAAAAAAAAAAAGCTATTTTGAAAAATGTGAAGTCTAAGCACATTTTTCAGTGAGGGGAATCTCGTTTTAGGGAATGATAGTGGCATAATTTTTGGCACCCTAATTTTTTTTTTTTTTTTTTTTTTAAACTAAAGAATGGTGTCTGCATTCTTAAAAAAATCTTAAATTCATGTATCTGAAATCCAGGCCTTAAGATGTCTCAAATTCATAAAAGAAAAATAAATGTGTTAATCATAGGTCTCAAATTTTGCTGTGGCAGGATTACATAACCTTGTTTATTCTGTGTATTTTTATTTTTATGGAACTTGTCTATTATAGTTCCAGTCACTGTGTTTTGTGACTTAAAGTGTTTGAAGTTGCCATTAACCAGCTGCTAATACATCCTTGCTAGTGCTTTTACTTACTACCATCCCATAAACATTCATTTGGCCAAACTTTTAATGGAATTTTAACTTGGATGATATTGAAGCACAAATTAAATTAAGATTGAGCAAAATCTTCAGATGATGTAAAATGGAACAAACGTGCAAAAATGCGCCTCATCCCCCCGTTTGGTGTGGTGGAGGATCCGTGGTGTTTGTTAAATTGCTTGCCCTTATAAAATCTTTAAAATACTTTGAGATTTTTTTTTTAGATTTTATTGAGCAGTGAAGAGACTAAAGGCCAGAGACAAGGAGTCAAACTCAGGACATCCGTGTTGAAGAGTCTCTGCACATGGTGTGCACGCTCTACCAACTTAGCCACCCAGTACCATGCTTAATTTAAAAAAAAATCTCCCTTAACCAGTAATCTGAAAATGTACTCATCATTTCAATGTATCATAACACAAAACACGAATCTCTAAAGAAATGCTTCACCAGACGCAAAGTATGTAATGTGTTCCCCATTGAATATACATGCACATAAATTAAAGTTGGGGCTTGTTAACTGCGATTATGCAACTGCAGTGGAAGATTACATGGAGGCGTTTTACACTTCACCAGGGGAGCCAGAAACTTGGTCTGTGTTGATGCCTTGTAATCAAGCAGTGTGGGAGTTTGAGAAGGGAATTTTTCATTTCTCTTTATGCACAGCTGCGGTTCAGAACACAAAGTAAATATGTCAGTAAAGGTAAAAAAAAAATGTCTATGGACGATCTGATGCTCTGTTCAATTCAAATACTCTGCTACTCAAACATAACTGGTGTGTGGGTGAAAGTGAGCTTTTCATTTACTGGGCAACAATAAACTTTAGGTGGTATCCTGGATATTTTTATTCTTTTTTAACAAGTTATTTTTTTATTGGTCTTGCATAGAAGCAATGAGTTGTTCAGCTGTTTCTTCATTATGAAAGACTGTTTAAAAAAACTGCATAAAGTTTGAGGGGAAAAGTAAACACAAAAATACTTTCCAAATTCAATTAGTTGTGAGGTTGAATACTTAAACGAGGACGTTCCTCCCATATTTTCAGTCATCGGCTGTCTAGTCTATAACTTATGTCTGTACTGCTTTTATTTTCTTTTGTTTTTAAGAAGAACACTGCAAAGTAATATTGTAAAATTTATTTCCATGGCATTAATATAATGTATGTGAGCAGACAAGCTATCAAAACAAACCGAACAAAATATATTTTACACAAAAACAAAAGTAAGCGTCAGCAGCGTCACAACCACTTTTTGAGATGATGACTGAGGGAGGAAAAGGCCCAAAGACAGGACTGCTGATCCTGATCCTGGTGAAACTGGCAGCATTTCAAACCCAGGCCTTCAGTTTGTGCCAGCAACAGTCTACCAGAGAGATGTCTAGGCATACAGGGTCTCAGACAAGGCTATACTGCTACGCTAACATGTTAACTAGCTGGTAGCTGCTCAAAGGGGGGGTGGGGGGGGGTACCTTCAGTCCTGTTTTTGTGCCACAATGTTTTGACCATACCTGGGTCAGATTACTACTTGAAATCAAACTCTTCCTTCTATCTGGGACTGATCACTTTGTGGCTTCATGGAACTGACTTCACTGATTCAAAAAGTGCAGGTTCTGACTCATCGTGCCCCAGAGTATTCGAAAGCACATTAACTATAGTGGATTTCAGTTAATAATCGGACCGGGTGAGGCAGGACGGGGGGTTTTTCCAGCGGGGTTACAGGTTCTGACAGCACTGCAGCTTGCTCCCCCTCTGGCCGTCCGTGGTCGGAGGGACGCTGATGTCCACCACGTTGTTTCCTGGGGACTCGTCGTGGGCAGATCGCTCAGCAATCTGTTTCTGTGATACAATCCGGTATATTTCTGTTTTCACAAAGATAAAAAAAAAAAAGGTGATGTTTTAGAAAAGAGTAATTGTATACTCTGTTCACACTTGTACCTCTTGGACGCCTAAGATAACAATACAAAGTTAATCTGGAAAGGGAAACTAGATCAGAAAGAGGAAGTCACCATATGCAAAGTTTAAAAGTCAGCTTCCTACAGCGGATGAAACAGTGAAATCATACAGTGACAAACATTTGAACCAGCTGGTTTGAGTTATATCAGTAACTTCTGAGTACGCTAGGCGCTGGGGAACAGGATTCCCAGTGCTTCAGGAGCCAGACTTTAGGTGTCACCTTAATATACAGTGGTGTGAAAAAGTATTTCCCCCCTTTCAGGTGTCTTTATTTTTAGTCGTAGCCATGGGATCATCAAACAAATGTTAATATCAGAGCTTAGTATGTACAAAAAAATATCAATATCCTGCTTTGTCATCTCTTCCCAACAGTCTCCATATTGAGTTGATGTTTTTAAAAATCTTTTACTTAACTTTTTGTTTCGTTTAGGTCCGATTTAAGTGATTTCTTGATTATACAGATCAAGTAGTAATCAGACTAAATTAACAATTTTTTTAAACAAGGAACCCTTATTCTGTGCAGGCTGGTTTGGTTCCATTTTTTTACCTTCATAAATATAACTGCATGTTGCTTATCCTTGTCTGATATAAACATTTCCCACATGAACTTATATATGGCAAAAAAATAAAAACAAGAAATTGACTGAAGCACTTTTTCCACATCTCTGAATGTAATGGTTATTATTTTAATAAAAACAAGTGGAAAGAGTTGTCAGTAAGGTAATACAATTACATCTTACACCATGTAGCGCAAACATATTTTTACTTGAGATTTATCGTTGCTTTTTCATACTAAAATCACACATTTCAATGCATTTTACTGGGATTTAATGGACCAATACAAAGTAGGGGATAATTGTGAAGTGGAAAGAAAATAATGCAGAGTTTTCAACCCTTTTTTGCAAATAAAAATGTGTAAAGTTTGGTATGTAGGTATGAGCAGTTGTTTTTACTCTAATACCCTTAAATGAAATATAAACACCAAATGGGAAATAGGTTTATGTCCCATTTTGAACATAAATGTAGTGGTTCTGTAAATGTGTCAGAGGCTAAATCATGATTACTAACATACTAAAAATAAAATTATCCACTCCCCTCACATTTTCCCATTACTAATATCCTACTATGTGTCACAATTGAGTTTAAATATATGCATGAATCACAGGTGCATATTTATAGAAGTCAGTGACATGAGAAAATAACTTTTGTTGGCAGTATTAGCCATGTTAAAATTGACTGAAATCAATAACCAGAATTCAGTCAGAAAACATTAAGCTTCTATATGAAAATGTTCTTTCAGAAGTTCTAACCCAACAGGAAAATATTAACTCATCTTTATACAACTTTGTTTTTTAACCAGATCTGAGTTCACTTATCTCTTCAGACTCCAATTTGATTTATTGAAACAGTGGTTACTGCAGTAATTTGTGCAAACACATCTATAGAGGAATACTGACTGACTACAGAGCTGATGTGTTAATAAATATGAATCTAGTCAAATGAATTTGTATCGCTCCCTTTCTTCTCTTTACCCTGTTATCGTCTGATTATAACATACCTGTAAGAATATTCTTGAAGGCTTCTTCGACGTTTGTTGAGTCCAAGGCTGAGGTTTCTATGAATGACAGATTGTTCTTCTCTGCGGGTTCACACACAAACACATGAGGTTTCACTACTGGACCCATCCAGTGATACCAGCTGTTCCCCAGTGACAGAGGCAGCTCAGTTACCTGCAAAGGCTCGCGCCTCGTCTGTGGGCACAGCCCTGAGGTGGCGCAGGTCGCTTTTGTTGCCGACCAGCATGATGACGATGTTGTTGTCAGCGTGGTCTCTCAGCTCCTTCAGCCAGCGCTCCACATTCTCGTAGGTCAGGTGTTTAGCTATGTCGTACACTAGCAGCGCCCCCACGGCTCCTCTGTAGTACCTGTGACACCGTCAATAGGAAGAGCAACTTAAATCGACGGACTCAGATCTCATAG
Source organism: Micropoecilia bifurca (assembly GCA_903067075.1). NCBI lineage: Eukaryota > Metazoa > Chordata > Actinopteri > Cyprinodontiformes > Poeciliidae > Micropoecilia > Micropoecilia bifurca. The sequence goes on from CAEGAF010005871.1 coordinate 12,660, forward strand.
TTTTGCCAAAGCTTTGGTTATTGGATGTGTTTATTTTTTTTCTTCCAATTAAACTCATTGCTTTCCAAACGTTCACGGTAAGTTTAGTATTACACTTTCTCCAATTGTAGAATGCACCGGAGTCTTTGAGTTTTTGTTTAGATCTGTTAGGAAATTATTCGACACGCCCACAAAGGCCCAGGGTTGTGAGCCCTGCTGCTCACCCATTGACAGACAGACAGAGCTGCCAGGAGTTACTGGAAACACAGTTAAAGTCAGCTGGAGATTGGCAATAACTCGTTTCTCCAAGAATAACCTGGCTTAGGTAGTAAATTGATCTATAATAACCAAATATTACATGAGAATGAAATGGAAACAGAAAAAAAAGCATATAAATCAATCTAATAATCTGTCCTTACCGTAAGCTAAGTCAGAATATAAAAGTGAAGGGTACCTCAATTGTAAACAGCAGTACTGTCATAAACAATCCATCCTCTGTGGTCACAGGCCTGAGGTGGCGCAGGTCACTCATTATATCCATCGCTTATAAAAAGATGTTGGTAAATTCTGCCTGACCCTTCTTGCCATGTGGCTTTGTTTCATTCAGATTTGAGGACTTTCATTTTTGCAGTCATATCGTCATTTTGCTGACTGTATGACTGCAAATTGTCCAGGTCTATTGTCTGTATAACAAGCCTACATCAGCATCTTGCCCACCATTGTGGGTGTTACATGTTTGCGCTCTTACAGTATGCCACATGTCGTTACATCAAATGCAGTGCTATTTACCAAGATGTCATGTTGATACCTCAGGTGATAAACATAAAGCATTCTGCCATGTTGTTTGGGATATAACTGTACCAATTTTGCTTATTTTCTTCTTATTGTCTAAACCGTCCCCATTAACTCCAGCTCTTTGTTTAGGCTTTTTGCTGCATCCAACACATTATCTTTGATAAATTGTATTTCCATTTGTCCTCCCATCCACATACAGGCCACTTTGAATGCTAACCAGCATCGTGATATTAAGGATGGTGTAGTTAGGTAAGAATACATTTTGAAGCGTATGTTAGGACAACAGTTTTCAGGGTGAAATTGCTGAAATGTCTCACCTTGTGGGTCATTTATCTACTGCAGAATCACTGACTTCCTATTGTTTGATTTGTAGCTTTTTCCAGGTTGATGTATACAGCAACGACAGCTTCTCTAAATTCATTGTTGCTTTTGTTCCTCCTTGCTATTGCGCTAACAGAAATTAAACCCTGCCAACTGGGCCTGCAAACTGACAAAATTTCTCCTTTTGCAGAAGTACACATGCTGGCCAGTGATCAGTTACTTGCTGCAACTAGACGCCGTTTTTAAAGCCTGTCTGGTTGTTTGTGTGGGTCAGCTAACATTCCAGTTAGTTGAATCATTCAGATCTCAGAGTTGTACGCCGGTTGTGACTGCCATGATGCAATATTTCCCCCACACTGCAGCTGTTGCAAGACTGGAAGATTTGCAATCACAGCACAAACACAGACTTACGCCGAAGTGATGGCTCTGTAGCGTTCCTGTCCTGCTGTATCCCAGATCTGAGCCTTTATCGTCTTGCCGTCCACCTGGATGCTGCGCGTGGCAAACTCCACCCCGATGGTGCTCTTGCTCTCGAGGTTGAACTCGTTCCGTGTAAATCTGGACAGCAGGTTGCTCTTCCCAACACCTGAGTCTCCAATTAACACGACTGTGGAGGGAAAGAAGAGCGCCCGAGTCAATGTTGTGATGTTAAATCAAAGAAGACTTTGAACGTTCTTGTCGACACTCAAGTGGGTCATACTGATTTCTCTAGGCACTTTTATGAATGGGAACTTCAAATGGGAAGATAAAACACCGGATAAAGAGATTTCTTGACTTTTGAATGCAGGTTTTGATCTGGTTTGATTTTCCTTTAGCAGGCATTATATATTCTTACAATCTACGACTCTACAAGTATGATCTAAAGTGATAAGTGTAAGTAAACATAGCCCGTGACATTCTCAATGGTATGAAATATAGTGTCTTGCAAAAACTATTCTTCACAACCCATTAATTGTTTTGACTGTTGCGTCCAAAGTCTTCAGAGTATTTAGGAAGGATTTGGGGGACCGATCAAAACAAAGTAGCATTGATCATTTCCCTTTCGTTTGAAAACTGTTAAAGGAAATGAAATACATTTTTGAGCCTCCTGTCAATCTAATACCCCTAAATAAAATCCTAGGACTATATTTCACTCTCGAAGTTACCTACTTAGTACAATCCACTTGTTTGTCTATTATGAGGTTTTCTAAGGATCTAAGGATGAACAAATCAATATCATGACAACCAAGAAAAGCAGCAGGCAGCTCAGGGCTAAAACTGTTGAGAAGCTCAGAGAAATAACATCTCACTGTTTGCACATTCCACCAATGAAAATGGAAAGAGCACGGCGCAACTGCAAACCTACCAAGACATGACCAACATCAGCCTGAACAGGACCCCATCATCACCAAATAGTCTTAAGTAGACAAGCAGCCGAAAGACCCGTAGCAACTCTGGATGAGCTGTAGAGATTCACAACTCAGGTGGAGCTGTTATTTTCGCACAATCCATGTAGGGGACAGACATAAAATGTGGAAGAGGATGTTCTGTTTTGATGGGTCTGAAACTGAACTCTACAGTCAACAAAATCAAACACTTCACCACGAGTTGTAGCTTCTGGCTGGATGCTCTTTGTCAGGACAGAGAAGACAGTCATAAAGACTGGAGTTGACTGAATTGGATCTGCCTTGAGGTGTGTGCAAAGCTGGTAGAGACATGAAAGACTTGCAGTAGTGATCGCAGCAATATGATTTTTAAATGTCTATCATTCAAATCCCAATAATGCACATTCAGGTTTCTAGGTGCAAGGTGATTCCACATGAACATCCTGGAAACAGAGGGATTCTAAACGATCAACAGTCTCTGTTGTTCACCCATTGTCCTATGCTGCTGCTGTAGTCTAATGAGTGTGACTGATTGAGCAGATGGTTCTCATACAGCAGCAGCAGAGGTGGAGCATTTTTGTTTTCCCCTACTTCCTCAACAAAAGGAAACGTAGCCCAACTTTGTTCTCCCCGTCGGCTTCGGCCGGTCCGGGGCTGCAGGAAGCTGATAACACTCTTCATCAAACTCTGAATCGACAGTTTCAGGCCGCCTTGCCCTTCCTGTTTCGGACAGGCTATAAGGCTGGGGCAGGGAGAGAAAACACAAGGAGGTTAGGAGAGGGAGGGGGAGAGACTCCTCGCCTCCGGCAGATGCTCTATTCATCCCACAGAGGATACTTTGTTACATCTAAATGGTCTTTCTGGCTTATACAAGCCCGGGATGTTAATGTGCCACAGGAGCTGATATCAGGATCAAAGAGTCCATTCTGGACCCAGAAACGAGGTGGGAACCTGGGTCTGGTGCCGCTTCAGGCTCGGTGACACCCTTTCAGGCCTAATGACTGTCAGAAGAACAGAAATGAAAATAGAAGGAAGTTTTGCGCCGATGCATCTGCAGAGAGTCCTCCTCATGTTGGGAATGAGTGCTATTGATCAGCAAAAGGTAAAGGCCAGCAGGCCTGAATACATCTGAACGGGAGAAGTAAAGAGAAAGCATCCAGTGTTGCTAAACAATACATCTAACCTCATCTATGAGACGATGAAAGTTTATTTTAAAAAAGCTTTAGTGCGGATCTGGCTGCGCATTAATTACCCAATAAATATAGCTGCAGGCTCTGTAATGTCACAGCATTGTGCTGTAATAACAGCAACCGATTATCATCAGCGCAGCTCAGCAACAATAAGGAGAAAATTTACAATCGTCCGTAAGACGTCGCTTTGTCTGGTGCGTAAGGAGCCAATCTATGCATCTTTTCTACCCTTTATTTTAAAAAAAAAAAATTAATAAAATTATTTCTTTTTACCTTTGAACAAAAAATCGTATTCGTCGTCTCGGTTCCCCATTCTAGACGAGGCCGCTCCAGCGCTTGTCTCCGGAAGAGGATGAGTGGACGCTGTGGGTGTGGATGGTCGCTATATGCCAGAAAAATAAGGTAAAGATTTGTGCTCAGACTCTGCGCCAGTGTCGGCTGTCAAGGCGAGAGCTGGTCGCAGAAAAGGGGAGAGAGCTCCCAACTCTGCAGAGGGAGGGGAGGAGTCCCTGCAGTTCAAATTCCTTCCTAAGGGAGGCGCTCCTCACCGGCATGCCACCAGATACCTGTCACTCATCTGGTTCACCCTCTGTCAAAACACGTCGTTTATTCGTACCAGAGACAAAATAAAGTCATTTCTCGAATGACTTTATTATTTTATGAAATGATCATTTCATAATCTGATGTATGCGCAGAATGAACTTATAATAAAAATAGCAAACCATTCAGATTGCATTTAAATTTCAGAATATATGCAAAACAATTAGGTGGACAGTCTCTTAATAAAGACTAAATAAAGTGTCGAGCATTTATTTATCATTATGGGGGAAATGTGTGTAATCTCTTATAGCCTTTCAAATTGAATTTGGATTTCAGACATTAATGTCTTCAATCTGAAACCTCAGTGGCTGCTGTACTTGCTGCAGATGTTTGGCAGTCAGTCAAAAGATTTTTGACCATATGCTTCTTCAGAAATTCACTCAGTCACTCACTCTGAATGGCGTTAAACCGGCCAGGACATGTTTCAGTATAATTCTTCTTCTTTCTTTTTTCTTTAATGTTTATATGACTGCTGCCATGTACTCAAACTAAAAAATATTCAGTATTTGATACTTTTGTGCAACCAAATTAAAGCAGAACATAAATATGAATGTGTAGGGGGTTTTGTCCTTACCTACTACTGGATAATAAGTGCAACAATTAATCAAATTTTATATTTTTGATTAATTAATGACTTATATAAAAATGAAAACAAATAAACGTTTGCATAATCTAATGAAACTGTCATTTAAAGAATTATGGATAGTGTCCTACGGAATTAGTTTTAGTATCATGGACACTTTTTCTCTGTTATTAGTGGAGTTTACGCAGCCTGCATTGTTTAACACTGTGATGTATTTTCTCTCCTCCATTTTTTTCTCAAAACAATCTTCCTCCGTACTTTTCTTTTCAGAATAACTCCAAAGCTGCGTCATAGTAGCTGGTGGAAATATTGGTGCTATGCAGATAGGAAGCTGCATGTCTTAATTTTAGGTGGGGATGTCTCTTTAATCAGGGTGAGTTACTTGGTTCCGCCCCCTGTTCACTTCCCGTCCTCCTATTGGTCAGGTGGAACGTCGGTCCAGACAGCGAAGACGCACCAGGATGCACGTGCTTCCCTGATTGAACATCAAGATGGCAGCGTCCGTGTGTCGGTGTTACGAGGTTAGACCCCATTCATGCCCTTCATTACAGCTCTCAGACTTGAAACGCTATTTTATTAAAACGAGTTTAACTCCGGTGTGTTTGAGTCAGTTTTGTCACCTTCATTCATGAGAACAAGGTTTTATAAATCTTAGTTGGAATACGTTATGACCGTTAAAAGGCCTTGTTGCATCAGAATAGTCGCAGTTAAATCTGTTACCGCTTAATAACGTAAGCTAGGTTTTTAATAAATTTGGTTACTGTGCTTTACCCGGGTTAGGCTGTTTTGAAAGGGAGTCTGTTAAAAATAAATAATACAGTATTATTGGGCTGGAGCAGAACAAGAACGGCTGCATGTTTACTGCAATTCTGTTGCTATAGCAGAATCGGACGAGAAACAGTAATAAAAAAGTCTGAAACACATTCTATACGACGACCCCAGAGACTGAAAATCTTCACATTTTTATTGACAAAATGATGCAACAACAGTGGTCTGTGCAGCTAGGAAGGTAGGGGGTGAGGGGGATAATGCATAATGAAGTAATACATTTTAAAATAAATTAATGCTGTATCTGGAATGATGTATTGAATCATTCTCATAAATATTACAAGATTTTCTCTTGGACTGTTGGTTTTGCTTTCCCCTGTACTCTTGAGACTCATTAATTATACAGAAACTTGTCGCTGACATGGACGTCCTTACCTTACTGCTGTTTTTTGATTGCAGCTGATTGGCAGGAATGCCTTGGCTCTCTGCCCACGTTCTGTGGTCTCTGCTACGTGGAAACGAGATGCCTACAGGTTACACAGGAGCCGGGCTGCAGCTGCGCAGGTGCACACGAACAATCATTTTCATATGATCCACCTTTGGATCATATGAAAATATGATCCAAAGCATATTTGGATCATGGAGCATATATATATATATATATATATATATATATATATATATATATATATATACACACACAAATATATATATATATAGCACATTTTGCATAATGTTTTTCTGTTTCTCTGTTCAGGTCCGGTATTCTTCAGGACGGAAAGGTTTTTTGGGGGAGTTTGTTGATAATCTTCGTCAGGAGTTCAGTAAGAACCAGGAGATGAAGGAAAACATCAAGAAGTTCAGGGAAGAGGCCAAGAAGCTGGAAGAGTCGGACGCCCTGCAGCAGGCCCGCAGGAAATACGTAAGTCGCCTGGCTTCTGGTGTGTCGGTCTACATTAAAACTGATTATTGTTGGTAAAAACCCTTTGACTGAATGCTACGAAAACTCTTTGTTTCATTAGAAATCTATAGAGGCAGAGACGGTAAAGACTTCTGAGGTGTTTAAGAAGACCTTTGGCTCTCTGTCAGACACTGTCAAAGAGGTGAGGTGTTTGATGGGATCTAAACAGAAAGCACTAAAGAGTGGCTACTGGATTTTTTATTTATTTTTTTTGAAAGGATTCATTCCCTGTTGTGAATTCACCTTACATATTTGCACATTTATTCAGTGGACATCCATTTGAAGTCTTTCTTTTACAGTTTTTTTGTTTTTGTGTGTGCTTAAGGGTCTAGAGGAGGTGACTCGTACGGATATAGGAAAGAAGATCAAAGAAGGCGTGGAAGAGGCAGCGAAGACAGCCATGCACTCTGCAGAGTCCGTGTCTAAGGGTGGAGAGAAACTGGGCCGGACCAGCGCCTTCAAGGCCATCTCACAGGTCAGGACAATAGACATCTCTCTAAATTTCTTCTTTTAAAATGCAGCATTTGAATTTGCAATAGTGTAGCTTTCAGTTTACTCTTCACTCAGTTGCAGATAAATAACAATCCTTTCCAGACACATAAGTCTGAAGTGCTTGTTTGCTTTTCCTTCATTCCTGATTTTATCTGAAGCTCTTCTTTAACGTGCTGATGAACGTTCATGCTTCCCAGCTCAAAACGTTTAAAAACTGCTGCTTCCCCTGCAGAGCGTGGAGTCCATGAAGAAGGAGATAGATGTCGGGGACGCCGGCCCCTACAGAGCTCCTGCTCAGCTGAGGATGAGAAGTGATTTTTCATGTAAAGGGGCAGACAGTGACAACAGAGTGTTTGAGGCCAATGAGTAAGTAGCTGCTAAAATGAAAAGACAAATTACCGTTCTCTACATTGATAAACAATGCATGAAGTATTGCAAAAATGTGTATTTAGTTTTTTTTTCTTTACATTTCATCCTGTTAAAACATTTGGATGATTAGGTGAAACATAAATTATGAATTAAATATTTTTGTTCAGAAGAAAATCTGAAAAGTGTGGCTTGTATTTGTATTGATTCCCATTTTCTTCAGTAAAAGCAAATATAAGCCAGTGAAATCACAAGGTTCTTCAATATCTCAAAATGTCCCAAAATCTTTAGGCCTTAAATACATCCAGAATGTCCAATCTAGGTTTTAAATTACTTCTACTCATTTAAGACTTTTAATCTTTGAGCAATAAACCAGTTTCAGTTTCCCTGTTATGTTTCCACCACTCGCTTAAAAGTCAGTGTATATTTTATGAAGTTCGTTTCCATATGATTAAAAATTCCACGTTTGTTTTTACAATGTAGAGAAGCTCTGGGTGTGGTTCTGCATAAGGATTCAAAGTGGTACCAGCAGTGGAAGGACTTCAAGGACAATAATGCGGTCTTTAACCGTAAGTTGCTTCCAAATAATAAACTATTTATGTCCTTAATGTCCTTCTGCTTAATCTGCAGACATGCCTTCTCAGTTGGAGACAGCAGAGGGCAGCAGATAGTTTTATAAGTGCATGCCTAAACAGAAAAATGGTGCACCCTTTAGATGTTTTTGATGAATACAACTGCTGCCTTTATTATCAAAAACACTTTATTTTTATAAGAAAAGTCCAACTCTCTCATTTCTTTTTCCTTTGCGCTCAGGATTCTTTGAGATGAAGATGAAATATGATGAAAGTGACAACGCTCTCATCAGAGCATCCAGAGCCATGACTGACAGAGTTACCGACTTTTTAGGTAGCTCTCCATCATGTCCACCTTCTCTTTTTAGTTATTGTTTTTATATATTCAGACCTACAAATTTCATTTATAGCATTTTTGTCAATGTTGCTGTTGGCGTTGATGTGCGTTTCTAGGTGGCCTTTTCTCGAAGACAGAAATGTCAGAAGTGCTGACAGAGATCCTGAAGATAGATCCCAAGTTTGACAAGGACACTTTCCTCAAGCAGTGTGAGAAAGACTTCATCCCAAACATCCTGGAGGTAATAGGAGCCACTAGTTTTTGTTTGTCGTTTATTCCTTAAATCCTTCTTTTCTTTTATCCGTTCCCTGTCGTATTTCATTCCTTTGCTTCCTGATACAACCTGGCTCAGTTAGGAGAAAAAATGACTTAAAATAAGATAAAGATAGCCGATTGGAGTTTAAATATAAATCTGTACATGATTTTTAAACGGAGAAAGATAAAACCTGAGTCTCATAAATATCCAAGCACAAGTAAGTGAAGCATTTTCCCACAGCTAACTCATGAATTGTCCTCTGCAGGCTATGGTCCGTGGAGAGCTGGAAGTGTTAAAGGACTGGTGCTATGAAGCTGTAAGTCATTCAGCAGCCACATGAACATTTATCTTTAATCATTTTTTAAGCTCTGATTAATTTAAAGTTGATGCTCCACATAACAAGGGTGGAAGTGATTTTTAGCTTAAAGAAAACAAATATAAATCAGTTTTTGCTGCATGACAGAATTATGTGTCTGGCGCATTTTCCAAAGTAATTTTTCCAAACCTTTTTAAATGCATACCGCCCTTTTAGAAATGTACAGCATGACAATGAGCTGGCATGTTGATCTGCTTTCAGGTATTATGTGTGAAGTGTTGTTTCATCCTTTGTTCTTCCTCTCAGACATACAGACAGCTGGCCCATCCCATCCAGCAGGCCAAGGCTCTGGGCCTTCTCTTTCAGTCCAAAGTTCTCGACATTGATAACATAGATGTAAGTTCTGCTACAACCTGTTAGTACTATCGCTTACAGCCATGGAGATTTCCTAGCATCCAGTGCAGTATCTCCTTATTTTCTTGCAAAAGTAGTCAAATGTTTCTAGTTCAGCACTCCTTCTTAATCCACCTCCTCAACTTACCGATTGGCGAATTGGTGAATGCGGAAATGAAATCCATACAGGGTTAGAAACACCTCTACCACAGACGAAAAGATCACACAAGTTCAGAGCATGTAAGATGGTAGCTGATCTTCAAATGACTGCATGTTCCAGCAATTTCACTCCAGAGCTCAGAAATGATGTATCCTCTTCAATTAATATGTGGCAGCATGGGTTAGGTTTGAAAAGTTGAACCTCCAACATCGGAGAAAACCAAACGACTTTAAATCAGCTGTTCCTGAGCTGTGGCCCCTTTGTGTGTGTTAGTTGGTGATGGGTAAGCTGATGGACCAGGGCCCAGTACTGATCATTACCTTCCAGGCTCAGGTTGTCATGGTGGTTCGCAGCCCGAAAGGAGACGTCGTGGAAGGCGATCCGGTCAGTGAACTTGAAATTTACTGGAGATTGGAAACAGTGCTAGGTGTTAATAATTAATTTGAAACCACAAAATGTCACATTCAATTATACCAGAAGACACGGTGAAAGAAAATTGAAAATAGTTCATCATTTATGTTGCTGCTTGGCATTAAACGCCTCTGCCCTCCACAGGAGAAAGTGATGAGGATGATGCACGTGTGGGCCCTGTGTCGGGACCAGGAGGAGCTGGACCCCAATGCAGCCTGGAGGCTGTTGGACATCTCCGCCTCCAGCACAGAGCAGATCCTCTAATAGGAGGCTACAGGGGACGCAGATGAGCGTCTCCTCTGTTGGACAAACTGTAAAGGAGGGCTGAGGACACAAACGCTGGGCTGGAATTGGTTCCGGAGCAGAGCAAAACCCCTTCTCCTCTGTGCCGACTTTCCAGAAGATTCGTGTGAACATGTACATAGTTGATGCTTGATCATTCGCTGGAATCTGCATCCTGACTTGAACTTTGATCTTGCTTGCTGTTCTTCACAGTGCTTGGATGGACAGAGATATAAGTAAAGCACCTAAACCTTGTTATTAATGTCTGTTAAAACACAAAATCACAATACTGAAGCCTTCATCCTGTGCTGCTCCTCTTCCATACTATTGGCAAGATTCAGAAAGATCCTATCTTGTAGGTGAAAAAAGTGGACCATCATCTTTTACATCTGCTGAAGTCTTGAGAGGTGTCAAAGTATTAATATATTTTTATCACTTTTCTTTTTGAACATTGGAGGCACAGCGTAAGCAGCTTCAAATTTGCATTTGTGTCTGCAAACTCGACGTACTTGACGCACAGTGGAAATGTTCTTCACACCATTAACACTGAATAAGTAAGTTCTGATTTTTGGCAGAAACTAGAGATGCACCCATCAGTTTGTGGTAATTTTTGCTGAATATGGTTTTTCTTTAAGGTTTAGAGAAAGATTCAGAAATTATGATTTTTGTAGCATTCCTGCCTTGAGCAATCAGTTATTTTCATTAAGGGCAAAGGTGACATCGGGCAACTAAATGATACAGAAGTTCCTCCAAAAAAATTGGTATGGCCCATTATTGCTAAACTGAAAACATACTTCTGAAGTTTACCACTTCGTATTATTACTTACTCTACCTAAACAGCACTTCCATGTGTATTTCCTAGACCTAGAGAATATAGATCCTAACCCTACTTGAGGATTTCTAAGAAACTGCCAACATTTCCAAATCATGTTCATAGAAATTTATATTTGCTTTTATTAGTTCAGCCTTCCTGTTACCCGCTGAAAGTCTTCCTCTCTCTCACTCTGCCGCAGCATGAAAGGACCACAGACGTGTCTCGACCTGTCGCTGAACTTTGCTTTCTTTCTAATGGGTCCTTACATTTTGTTTATTAAAAATTAAGTGCTTCTTCTGACTTCATTTTAAACACATCACTGAAAATAATTACTGGTGAATCTTCTCAGTATCCATGTTGAAGAACGCTGTCAGCAGGACTGTTCGCTTGTTAGGTTTCTAAAAATCAGGTGATTCTGGTCAGAAGCTGATGACTTTAAATCAAATAACAGGAAAACAATTCTCCTGTGTAAACATAACACAAGCGGTTCAACATGTAAAAACTGGGTGGAACTTGTTGGACCTTCTCAGTCAATGTTTTGGGTTTAGGTTTTTTTTCTCTAGTGAAATAACTTTTCCAATCTCAAGGAAAGCAGAAATGAGAGTTATTGTAAATAGATGTAATAGATATCTGACTGTTGTTTTGCTTTTACATGCAGCTTTGTGGATTTTATTTCACGCATAAAAGTTCAATGAAATTGGATTATTTGAATATAAAACATTCCAAGTAATGATGCATCGGTTTAATGCCACAGGTGCTCTTGGATAACGAGTTTATTAGTTATATCATCAGGAATACCACACTGTGTTTTGTGAAGTTGCAGTGCAACTTCACATCCTTCTCTTAATCTACATCATAGCCTGTAAGTACAGGAGACATGCATTGTTTCATTTCATCATCCAGGCAGCTTCAGTTTTCCAGAACCGTTTTGTTCAATCTTTCACCTTTTTGTCTTACACATCTGCTCTGTTTACGTTTCTGAATGTGGCTTTTTAACAATGGTGACAAATGAGTTTATTACTGAACAGACTACATTGTTGTTTGAAATATTATTGATGTTTATGTTGAGTCCATTTGATGATACCAAAATTTATGGCGGTATCTGACAGGCACAGCATGCTCTTATTTTGTTAGACAGGAAGTCTTGTATGTAGGTTAAAATGTCTTATCTGCTCAACTTGAAGGTAAAATACTTTAATGATCCATAATTTGTGTTTTTACTGATGTAAGATGGTTCTTAAGCAAGAGTTTACACCCAGCCCATAAACCCTTCCTATGGCCTCCTTCGTTGGACTGTGAGGCGTCTCTCTCTCTCTCTCTCTCTCTCCCTCTTTCTCTCTTTCTCTTTCTCTCAACATGGTGGGTTACGTTTATGCCAAAGACCTCCAGCTCACTTAGATATTCTCTTCCAAATATGTACACATAACTTATTTTCGATGTACATAATGTAATATCAGAATCCTGTTGGAATAAAATACATTTTGTTGGTCCTGCCCTCAACACATGCTTTTCTTCTGAAGTCAGGTTTTTTTTATATTTCAGAGTTTCTGCCAGACCTTCCATGTCTTTTGGTTTTTGTTAAGTTAAGCAGATCTTGTCAAAACCTCAAAACAAAGCAGGCTAACATAATTATTTTTGCCTCCGTTTCCTCAGAGTCAGCAGCTCTGGGTGCATTGTGTATGTGTGCTCCTCTCAAGTACAAATTAAACTGTGGATGTCCTGTGTGTCTCTCTTTAGTTTTCTCATTTTGGTCCTGACACATGTTGATAGATGTTCATGGACGCGGCCATCAATGCTGGTTGATATACTCATAGATCAATTTGTGTGGGACTGATGGATTAGGCTTTAAATAATTTGTGCCTATAGATTCACACACACAGTCAATACGTGTGGGGCAGTTTATCTCACGGCCATCTTGAGATAAATGATTAGAGAGGTCTTTATACTAACTAAATCAACTAGTCTGCAGAGATGAGGCTTCCCAGTGAACAAACCTTCTGCCTCCTAGTGTTTCTTTATATAACCTTTCCCCTTTTTTGTGCAAATCAAGTTAACTTTGACATGGAGAGTTGTTTCTCTAAGAGATGTGTGCTTAGTGAGGAGGTGTTGGAGGAAGGAGCAATGCTTTCACCCTTTAATGATGCAACCGTACACACACCACACTGTGCTCCAGCCTACACTGTAGTTAGTACCACCTAGTAAAGATTTGTAAAAAGAAAAGCCGTTAATTAAATGGATATTTTTTGCTGCAGCAGTCTAATCACGCATTGACTTTTTAAGGAAATGTACATCGAGTTGTTGGTTTTACGAAAATTATTTGAACCCAACCTTGTTCTACTTTCTATGGGTTGTCAGACTTTTATTTAAAATTTGGTGGTACTTCAAAGATTTCTTCTTGTCATCCACTTTGACATGTCTCCCAGGATACTTGCAAGAAAAACCAGGTTCACAACATCATGTGTTTTCCACTAATGCTGAAGAGAAAGGATAAACTGTTTTACATAAATGTATAATTTGTAAAGGAACAGTTTGGTTTGTGGAATACACATTTGAGGTTTATGACTAAAATTGCTGAACAACCACAACAAATGTCACCAGGCCTCCAAGGTAGACCAAGAAAAGCCATCAACCTTTTGGGACAATTTTGGGGAACTCATTCTTTTTTTTAATCTCTGTCAGACATACTTATTTATTTATTTTTTTATAACTGATGCAACAACTTTGCACAAAACTTTACAACATTTAAACTGAAGCTACGACAAGAAAAAAAGTGAACAGGTTTTGCAAATAAAGCAAAAATGTCTAAGCAACCGTTTTTCAACACAGGCTGTTGGAGATCACAAGCAATCTGCAGTCGTGACCTGTTGTTTTGAAACGCAGGTTAGAAATTGTACAACAGTGATATTCATAATTAAAATAAACCACAACAACAACAAATTTCATAACTCTAAGTCAGAGACTCATCAGTTATGGCCACAGGAGGACATCTCTGTGTGATTAGATTATGAACTGGTTCTGTGCTACAATTCACTCACTATTAATTAAACCAACAGGGAGATCCCATGTAGCCGCAGGCGGGAGGTCACTGGATGTGCGTTTTGTAGAATATGAACTATGCCAATTAATTACTTCTCCCTGTAAGTATCTGGAGTAAAGCCACAGGTACAGGCAGGTGGCTCAGCTTGTTTTGCTTCCACATCTTTATCACGTAATATGTCAGCTCAGCAAAACCTGTGACGTTGCGGGGATAAATAGATCTTAAGTAACTTGATAACTGGCTACTATGATATTTTACCGAACGCAATATTATATTAACACTTTTCCTTTCTGCCATCTGAGAGGTAATGGGGTTTTAGGTAAACCTTTGTTTCTTAAAATATTATGATATTGTGTTTTTTTCTTCCAAAAAAACCTCACCCCTTCAATCTCAAAAGAAGATACAAAAGAGGATAAAGATGAAATCAAAGCATAAGAACACAGTTGTATTTCCGGATGACTGTAACGTTTTGAGTCTTGATAATGTTACAGCCTTCTTTATTTCACATTGATTATTTGATTTAAAATTAAATCTAAACACGTTTTTCTGTTTAGCTTTCATTGAAATCAAGCAAAGATCAGCTCAAAATGGCAAAGCTCATAAATATGAGTTAAAAATGACCTACTGCCTGCATGTGGCTTTAATATTTTTAGTGTTTAAACATCTTCAGCTCAAAACTCAAACAGGTTTTGTATCTTTTTACCTACATAATCTAACAATTCACAAGTTGACAAAAATATATATTTTTTCTACTTTAATTTTCTGCCTGTTAAGTCTTCAAGATGAGCTGTATGTGATATTCCAGCCCCACTGGTGCTACAGCAGGAAAAAACATGCTCTGTATCTTCCACACACAGACCTAAAGTGTTCAGAGATGAACCAGCAGGGGGGGTGGGGGGGGGAGCGAGGGAGGAGCAGATGGGAGGATCCTACAGAGGGTGAAGACATTAAAGCTCCGGTGGGAGCGGAGGCGGTGCGTGAAGTTCAGACCTCAGGCTCCACCTGCAGAGGAGAACCCCAGAGCTGTCCCTGGTGCTGAAACCTCGGCTGCTGCAGCAACAGGATCGTCGCGGACTGTAAGTTCTGGTCTCATTTGATCAGTTCGACCCTGAAACGATGCCTCAGTGTAGTTTAGTTCAGATACAACAATTTTCACCCATCGAATCTGAAAGCGAGTGAAGCATTTTTTTTCTTTAATGGTTTGATTTGAAGTGGATTGAAAAGTTAAAGAGTTTATCTTTTCTCAGCGCTGCCTGAGCTGCGTCTTTGACTGAGCCCTTTTTATAATATTGCTGCAAATAAGTTGTTAAAAATTCCGGTTTCATTTTGAGGTCAAAACCGCATTTAGATTTAACTTTTGACAACTCTCTTTATTTTTAAAGTCCTTGACATTTTTAAAGCTGCTGTCACATAATCCACAGAACTAGAAAACAGGAACAGGTATTACGCCACCCGCAGGGCCATATGTCGCTGCATGTGGTGTGATGTCAGAAGTTATTGGCCTGGCTGGATGGTGCCTGCTGCCCCAACCAGCGTTTAAAATCTCCTCAAACAAAGAGGCTCCAGTTTTGTAGCTCTGAACAACCTGAAGGTGTAAATCCATTTGCTTCGATAAGAAATCTTGCTGTATTGTTGATCTTGTTAACCTGTCAAAAGCATCCAAAAGCAAACTTAGAGCCTGTTATTTTTATGTTGAATATAACTCAAAATGCATAACCTCAATATCTGAAGTGAAACAGCAGATTAAATTTGGTTGCAAAAGAATGAAATCATGGTAACATATTATTTGATGGGGTGTGTATAAGACTGACATGACACCTGTCATGAAGATGAAGGAGTCTATATGAACATCTATGACTGTTGTCATGAAGTGTCATTCAGTAAATAATGACACTTTTAATGAAAGGTTGCTTTAAACGTTGCTTTTAAGTCCATTGCAAGTGTAAATTTGCTTTAAAGTGTCATTATTTACCAAATAATGCAAAGTTGCCACTTTTGATGGACTTTCAATGCAACTTTTAAAGCATCTTTGCATTAAAAGTGTCATTATTTACCAAATGACGCTTCATGACAACAGACATAGACGTTCATATAGACTCCTTGATGTTTATGACAGTGTCATGTCAGTGTTATGCACACCCCATCAAATAAAGTGTTACCAAAATCATTACTGCATATCCACCAATCATTCTGCAGGATCAGAGAAAATGTGCTGAACTCCAAACTGCATCTGATTTGCTTTCAACGCTCATGGTTCAGAGACCACCTTAAAAATTAGCAGTGCAATGCATGTTTCTAAAAAGATGACAAATTCTCTATGAGTTATTTTGGAATTAGAAATGAAATATTAAAGGGAGCAAAAAAAAGATTTTAAAGCAATAGAAAGATTGCAAGCAGGTGTTTATGCATCTGGTTTGATTATAAATATCATTCTTGTTGTGGTGACTCTTAAAAACACACAAAATTGATAATGACTATTTCTAAGTGAATAATTTAAACTTCAATCACTTAAAAATATAAGAAAACCAAACTGATAAATATTCTCATCGCAGCATGGGAAGAGATAAAAAATGATATAAAAAAAATAGAAAATGAGAAACAACACTTGCACACTAAAATACTTGAGGTTTACAGAAAATGCACCGAACTCCAAGCTAAACGTCACCTCCTTTAAATTCATGTGCTTGAGACTTCTGAAAAAGCAGGAGTGCATGTTATGCACACCAAGAAAAATCTGGCAAATACAGAGGGATTTAAGGAGGAACAAAACCAGTTTGCTTCCTTCCTGTCAAATTATCTGGCAAGTGATAAAAATCAGCATGTGGAGCTCTGACTGACAAATCTGCTGCAGATGCAGACTCTGTGTTGTCTACATCCTCGTTCTGAAGCTGCTCCATCCTGCTCAGTTCATGCATGTTGTTCCTACAGGCGCGCTGCTATCTGAAGACTCCAGCCCCGTTGGAAGCATGCGATAGTTGATCCTCAGTCAGGTACCGTTTTTTTTTTTTCTTCCACCATGCATTCAAGTCTCTATATTAAAGCTGTGATTGGCCCCTCAGTGCAGAGAGCACAGGACCTGAAATGTATTTTTTGCAGGGGGTATTGGGGGAGGGTGGCAGGCAGAGCTTCCTGGAATAGAAAATGCTGACTTGGGGAAAATGTCTACTACAGGAAATGTATTTTCACCCCAGGTCTCATAAAGACACCATGGAGAACTCACCAAGATTTATTTTTTTTCAATTTATGCACGTCTTTGCACAACTTCTTTACCTGTGCTGAAATTTTCCTGAGAGATCAGTGCAGAAAGCTTACTTTTTGTCTCATGTAGTTTCTCAAAGAGAAAAACTGGTTTGACAATGGCATGAATTTCAAAACCACTGAAATGTTGATCCGCGAGCAGCTGTGTTTGCTCCACACTCACCGAGGCTTTTTGTATTTGTTCCCTCTCTCTCTCTCTCTCTCTCTCTTAGGTTCCCAAATCAGCGAAACAGGGACGCTCTTGCTGACTCAGAAATATGCAATTCAAAAAAATATTTGTTTTTTTTTTTTGTTGGAAATTAACTTGGTGAATAATGACCGAAACATTTAAGTAATTCAAATGCAACAAAACACGCTGGAAGTCCTGTGATTTATCTATCTGAGATTTATGATTCACTTTGTAATCTTGGATAGCGTTTAATGAACTGGCTTTCTTATGCTTCTAGCAGCAAATTCAAGTATTGATATTTAGTTCTCTTCTGAGTGATTATGTGCAGGTGAAGCTTTATAAAGAAGCTTAATAACCAGACCAGACACCAGCCAATTAGGCGTGATTAAACCTCGCTGAGCGTGCCTCGGCCTGCTTCTCGGTTTACCTGAGGGCTTATTAATTTGCACCAGTGATCCGTGCCCTGTTGTTTCTGCTTTCCCCTCGGCTTAAGGGAAACTCCACACTCCGGTGTAATCAGCTGCTGCCAGATTTAAGGTCGTGACGTCAAAAATCAGACAAAGAAGAGCAAGCAGGGCGATGCCAGTCCTCCCAACTTCTGACCTCACAACTAAAGTTCAACGATAAGCGATTTGCAAAGCACCCGCACCCAGGATGAGCGACGCACCCTACTGGGTCGTGGACTATGATTTCTCCTCCCCAGCTCCGCCCGGGTTTCCCAGGGGCTCGACAGCGATGCAGCCCCCGGCGGGGCACCCTGAGCAGGGATCCGCTCTGTGCTTCGTGGGCCTCCTGGTTCTGCTGCTGCTTTTCCTGGTCGTACGCTGCGTCCGCATCTTACTTGACCCTTATAGCAGCATGCCTTCGTCCACATGGACTGACCACAAGGGGCTGGACAGAGGGCAGTTCGATTATGCAATGGTGTAAAGAAAAAGGGAAAACAAAGGGGAGGTCGGATCTAAAGTCGGTCTGCACAGGCAGACTTTTGACCATTATCCTGTTTGAGTTTTCAAAAAAATGCGAGAGATGTCAAAGGTGATGATTGCTGGGCATAAAGGCGAGTTTCCAGGGTCCCTCTATGTAAGAGTCAGTGCCTTGCAAAAGGATAAGCACCCTTGAACACATTTTCCCACAGGTTTTCAACTGGACTTCAGTGATTTGATTCAAACCATTCCTTTGTCGCTCTGCTTGTGTTGGATTGCCCTGGATGTGTCAGTCTTATGTGACCAGACCACCTTGCAGTGTAAAGCGTTTTAGGGAATCCTCTGGACTTGATAAAACGCTGGAAAAGTAAAAGCTATTTACTATTTCGACATGTCAATTTACTGCTTGGGCGTCTGCACGTTGGTTGCTCTGTGATTTATTGATGATATGACAAGAAAGACGGTAAAGACAAACGCACGTCACACTCTTCTGATACTTAATTGGGAATAATGTTTGCGTGGTAATAAAATACAAAGATGTCAGAGTTTGTGTCAAAGAGGTATGAAGACTTTTGCAAGACACTGTGACAACAAGAAAACAGTGACTACAGAAGCCATATATCCATCCGAACCTGCAGTGAACGTCTTTGTTCTCGGCGTGGCGTTTCAACGCTGAAACAGAAACCGGAGGGGAAAAACATCTTAATCTGAATGTTACATAACTTGTGACTGTTCTTTTTCATGTCATTTTGTGATTCTATAATGCTTTTACAATTCCCAGGACAAGATCGTAACTAGCCATCCTGATTGAATAAAAGTGAAGTTAAATGAGTTTGGGATAGATATTCAGACCCAACTAATACACGCTGTAATGCTGGCTCTGGAGGCCTCCAACTATAAATATGGTCTGTGCTGTTGTAAAGTAAAAAAAAAGTCTAGGTTTTATTCCTAAGTGGGTGTTATGTTTTTATTTTTAATAAAAGTGTATCTTCAGTGTGAATCCTGCTTGAATTTGCTGAAATGATTCCAAAAAGGATTCATTATCTAAGGGTTTCCTGTCTACAGTTTCACAAAAATGAAACTATTCTTGTTCTTAGTTTGGTTGTTGTTTCTTTTAAAATGGAATTAATTTCGACTTCATGAGATAAAAAAAAAAAAAGAAAAAATCAGCATAACACTTAGTGCAGGACACTGTTGGAGGGTTTTGCCTTCTTAAGAGGCTTATAGGGCTCAGTGTGCAGGATCACAGCACTGACTGATAACCAAACGCATTAAGTTATGATGATGAAATACATGTAAACTGCCACATTCCCCCTAATCGGTTTTACCTCCCTTCACTGCACCAACCAAATCTGTCCAGCAGTGCCTTTGGAAAGATCTGGGATTTCCTGTAGATTGATAAAGTTCCTACTCCTGTATTCACCGGTTTTGTAATATTTTCAGTTTATTTATACTTAAATTGTAGTGATAATGACTGGGAGAAGGTTTGATAATATACCTTAATATTGTGTTTGTACTACATGTATGGAAGCTCTTGTAAAACATACATATGTTAATAATAATATGCTTCAAAGTGGCACTCATTTTTCTTGTCAGTCTTTTCTTTTTGTTTTTACACTTAAGCTCATTTACAAATTTGCAGAATACACTGACGTCTCACAGTCGTTCATTGTGGCATTACACCCAAGAGAATCCAGAAAAACTAAATTAATATAGAAACACAGCCATCAAATTTTCAATTTGATGAAATTATTCACTTGTTCTGGAAATTTCCCTCAGATTCTTTATTCCCTGCGGGGCTTTCAAGTCTTCCCCGCCTACAGCGACATCTACTGGATGCTTTGAGAACAAGAATCAGTGGCGAAATGTACTTCCTCAATCTGAATTTCTATCATGAACGCCACGTGCAAGTCATGGAAAACTTGGTCTGGAAAATAATCGTGTCTGTAAAGTAATGCTACATTTAAAATAACCATTTGTCCTGTCTCTAGGGCTTCTAACCAAAGCCTTATCTTCATTTTGGTTAGGTTTCTAGAAATCAACATTTAACTTCCAAAATTAACCGCAGAACAAGACTTTAATAAGTCTGCAAATTTAATAGCTTTGCATTATCTGCAAAGCTGTTAACAAAGCAAGTTAATAGCTTTGCAGATAATGCTAAGTATTAGGGACATAAATACAGCGGCCTGATCAATTTATATGGGTCCCATTAAGATCATGTGACTCTAAACTGACAGCCTTTGTAATGGTGATTACTTTACCTCCTTTTCCTCTCTTTAATAATTGCAGTATGGAAAGATTAACACAAATAAAGAGTAGCGTCACACTCACAAACCTAATTATACACATCTAATAAGAATATTGTACGAATTCATGTACTTTTCTCTCCCGTTAAAACATTTGCAATCATTGACAAGACCTTGGTTTTCATTTCGTTTCTTACCACCATATAAATTTGTTCTTTTTAAATATTTAAAATGTCATCACAGATTTTGAACAAAGACGGCAATCAGACTTTGTTATGGGGACGAAAGCGGCTCTTTTCAAGTTGTGTTTGTCAGATGGCTGGAACCCTGCGCCTCATTAGTCTGCTCTTCAACAAGACCAGCTTTGCTTCGCTGGTTCCTGACAAGTTACTTCCCTGACAAAGCAACAAAAAAGGCATTCAGTTCCCCTCAGCCTCGCTCACATCGTGAGTGCATGGTCGCAAATAAATGCACATGGATAAGCAAATCAGTCTGGATCCCAAAGGGAAAAAAAAGAAAAGAAAAGAAAAAAACAAAAAACAAAGGATGACCTTAGACCGGTTGAAACTGGGCTGATATGAAGGACTTATTTCCATATGTCTGACACCTGATCTCTGAGCAGGGAGGTGTCTGTGTTTCCCACTTCATGGACAAACACAGTGGAAAACTCCGGCCTAAAAAGAGCAGCTTTTAATGCTGAATGGTCTGTTTGAATAGATCTCCCCTTACAGCATGAGTGACAAACAAAAACATGAGCTCAGCTCAGCTCACACCCAGAAACATGCAAATCTCTTTTTGTTTAAAACAAAGCAGGGGTTACCCTTTAAGCTGGCCTTTCCAGTTCACACCTGACTAAAATATAACATTTCTACCTCTGGGAGATGTAATTTTGAGACACAGCAAAGTGTGTACTGCACTATTTCCTGCATAACAGAAGAGATGTGCTCATGCACATGCAGGTACTGATGATATCTTCATATCCTGTTAGATAACCTGAATGACTTTTGGCTAAGCAGGATTATGCACAGTGCATTATTCATACTTTTATTCTTAAAATGTTTTTAAAAACCATGCACCATTTCCTGTCCACGTCCCAATTATTGCGAAGAAGTCAGAAGTGTCTTAATATTTCTGCAAGGCACTGCGTTGGTTCTGGTTAAAGTTTGCAGATGGGACAGGAGCAGAACACCTCAGAGGTGTGTGTTTACTAGTGGAAGTGTCCTGGACTGATGCAATGAGTGTCGTCAGCCTCTCTGTGTGAGTTGTAACCCAGGAGGCCTCTGCCATCACTGTCATCTGGAATATACCTTTATGTTTGCTGGTGTTGAGATATTGTTAAATGCACTGCATGAAAAAATACACCATGAAACTAACATTTCCTTTTGTTTTTATGTATGACTTTGTTCTCATGTTGCAAACGCTGTTTCATGCTTTAAGTTCTTACGATTGCTACAACTAGTGAAAAATTCACATCAAGTAGAATTTTTTTTAGAAAAGACAAAAAATACATTTTTGTTGTCCATCTAAAATGTTACTGAAAAGGAGAAGGTGTTAAGTTGTTTTTTTAATAAAGGTTACTAAATATCTAATATGGTGGACAAGATGGTGAACGATCAACAATTTGGATCAATTTTGGAGGTAGGGGCTGCAAACATTAAAATTTTCATGTGTTTGGTTAACCTGAAATAGCTAAATAAATTAATTAAAAAAGGATTTTAATCTGTGCTTAATTGGGATGAAGAAACAACTTACTTTAACATTTGGGAGCAAAGATCAACAGGTCTGTACATACCAACAAAACACGGCCGCATTTCCATATAATCCGACCTAATGAATTGCCCAGCTTAACTCTTAAAACCTCGTTTCCCTTCAGTAGACCCAAACAAATGACCCGCCCTTTATTTTGAAATTTGAGCCCACCACTTCCTCTCACCGTGTCAGGCTTGACAGACGTGTCTGCTGTCCTGGTTGTCGTCGACTCGTCGGGATACAGCAGCACCGAGAGACGCATCGCTCCGCAGACCGGACCAGAGGACCAGACCTCCGTCCGAGCGGCTTTTTTTTTTTTATCCTTCCGCTTGCAGGTTTGATCCGGGCACTGAGTCCACAGAGCCACTGCTGACAGGTACGGTTCTGCTCTCCGGCCGTCTCTTTGAACGGCTTCACCCAACTCGGTGTCTCATTGTAAAAATAAATAAATAAATAAATAATTTTATTTAAAAATGAATATGAATGTCCTCCTACTGCCTAGCACCTTAATTAGAAATCTGATTGGACATTTAATGGAGATATTTGAAGTTTCTTTATTTAGTTTGTTGTTGTTCTTTATAATATCATGTTTTCAAACCTTTTGTGTCCTTTATAAGTGCTTACTGTATACTGGGAAGCTTTGGGCTGATTTGTGTACAAGCATTTTTGTAATGAGAAAAACCCCATGCAGGAAATACTCGACATTATGCATAAGCTTCCACTGTTTAGTTACTGGACCAAAACTGTGGCATCACACCTGGAAAATAGAGTGAAGGTGACCTCTGGGGCTTTCTACCATAACAAACGTTGCAGGAGAAAAAAAAAAGTTACATTTGTTTATTGCATTTCTCTCCTGCAGACTCTTGCAGTTTGTCCACAGGAAGAAAAAAAAAAACCCATGGATTTGCTTCCAGACTTGTGGAGACAGGAGTACTGGCTTCCACCTGGGGTGACCTGGAGAGATCTGGAGCAGCTGCCGGACTCTGAGAGACCTCATCCCGAGGATCTCCTGATCGCTCTGCCCCTCGCTCTGGGCTTTGTCGCAGTTCGCTGCGTGTTTGAGAGGTACGGCACCTGCTCTGAGCTCGCTGTTCCAGAAGAAAGGAATTTCAGAACACACCCAATTTTCCTTCTACGTTACAAGTTGTGTTTTATTTTGTTGTGTTTGTGCATGTCACATAAAAACACACACAAAAAATACATTTTAGCTTGTAGTTGTAATGTGATTTTTTTTTTTTAAATCTCCACTGCAAGGAAAGTGTAAAGTGAGGCAGTGCAGCATGCGCCTGCAGCATATGAGCAGGTGCATTAGCAGAGCAGGGCAGGTGCTTTGTTGTCATTGGGAAAACAAATCTTTAGAGAATACATAGACAGAAACTATGAACGATTAGCTGTTGATTAAGTAGGGCTATAGGCAATGCTCTTGATTTTAAACTTCTCTTTTCATTGAACAGGACTTGTTTGTGGTTACAGTGGTTGAGTACCTGGTGCTGCAATCAATACTTAGTGAAAATTAAGGCTTTGATTAATTGTCTGGTGTGTTTGTGTGTGTGTGTGTGTGTGTGTGTGTTGTTTTAGGACATAAAAAAGCAAAGCATTTCCTTGGCTTATTCTGCATAATTTAAACATCATTAACCCCGACTTCCTGCGCTCGTGACCCCAAAACATTTCACGAACCCTTGCTCTGTTCTCTTCATCCACAGGTTTTTGTCTCCGCCCATCGCCAGCTGTCTGGGGGTGAAGAATAGATTGCAAGTGAGCGCCGCCCCCTCCCCTCAGCTGGAGTCGTATTACTGTCACAGGAGCAAACAGCCGACGCAGGTGAGTTTAAAGGGCTCCTGCATGTGGGGCAAAGCGGTTCACTGTGAACACCAGTTGATAAAGCGACTGTGTGATTGCATCCTGCACTTCTCTCTGACATGCAGCTGCAGCATCAAGTCCATCAAGAACTTGCACGTCCGACTAAGGAAACGTTTGTTACAAACTAGCCCTGCTTAGCCTGCATCACTCCTGCAAAGTCTGAAGGGAAAAGTTACTGAAACTTCCAAAAGGACTGATTTTGCAAAGCACTTGGTCGCAGGTTTGCTCGTAATGGTGCTGAAGATCAGCTGGTACATGAGAGCATGGGAATGCACACAAATAAAATTAAGGTTCTTAAGGTCTCATTTTTGCTATGTTTACCGACTTTTCAAACACTTCCAGTGACTTTAAAAAAGAAAAGAAAAAGAAAAGCGATTAACGGCAAAGTTAGTGACTTTTTTCTGTTATCAGAGATTTTGGCGACACAAATAAATTGTATTGTAAGTCGAATATTTCATGTAGCCTAATGGTTTTTCTCTCTGGAACTGTCAGATGTAAATAAATCCCTGCATTTGATTCACACAGACATTCTCCACTGTGTGGGCCTCTGATAACAGCTGTTTGGTTTTATCTGATATTATGCAAAACAGGTTTATGTAGAGTAGGCTGAGGCAAAGCATTAATATGATCAAATTATTTCATGAAATTTATTTGTCGTTCTAAACTATCATGAATTATTTTTAATTGTTTGGGTTTTTTTTTTTTGTCTTGGCACAGGTCTTATAATGCTCAAAAAAGTCGATTTTGCATAACCGCCGCTCTACTAAAAAGTGGCCTAGCTGCAGTTTTAAGCGTTTGGTCTCGATTTCTCAGATGTTTATGTCACACGTCAACATTTCCTGGTAGTTGGTAAGTGAAGAAGCATAAGACCAACCTGAATAATCCCAGTTCCTAGAAAACTCAACCTGAGGGGGAAACATGTGCCGCAGTTTAGGGGTTGAACGACTACATATTTTTTAAAGTCGACTACTTCATGATAATAGTCGAGTCGATGTCGACTAGTCGCGATGACATCATAGTGACGTAAGTGCAACAACTTACAACAACTTGGATGCTTTATGAGCTATTTTCACGGTAAATATTAACCCCTTCACCGTCTCCCCTTCTCCC
>CAEGAF010005884.1:0-23598 GCA_903067075.1 Micropoecilia bifurca
AAACTCCATGCAGAAAGGCCGGGGCCGGGAATCGAACCCAGAACCTTCTTGTTGCAAGGCAACAGCTCTACCAACTGTGCCACTGTGCAGCCTGTCACAACATATGTTGTTTAAAAAACAACATGCCGCTTTAATGCTAAATGTTACTCGTTATTCCAAAAACTATCTTTTCTACTGAGGCGATGGGATATTTGTCAGAGGAAAAACATCATTTTTGAGCTCATGAGATGATTACAAGTAAAAACAATTTTAGCTTTCTGGTCTTCACACAAAAACCGGTTACCATGTGTAATTACCTGCTTAATCTATATTTTAAATGATTCGGATGAGGTTTTAACAGATTATCCTCACTGACATGTTCAATGCTTTTTAAAGCTGAGTCTGATATTAGTATCTTTATGTCATCGCATCATGTAAATCCCACAACCAAATACATGAATACATTTTTTACTTTTACACTGTTAAATGTCTCCTTTATTATTATTGTGCACACTTAAAGCTTCAAATAATTTTAAGTTCAGCATATGGTTGCATTAAATACAAATGTCATCCATAAAATCAAGTGAAGAGGAATCTTTGTTTTTTCCCTAAAACTTAAAGGTTGCATCTGTCCACGCCTTCTAAAATAATAAGATAATTACATGAGTAAATCCAAAATATATTATTTAACCCCTTAACCTGCAATGGTTTCCCAGCGTGCCATTTTTTCATTGCATGTTCTGGAGGTGAGGGTTATGATTATTTGATTTAGTCAGGCAAAAAAAAAAAAAAAAATTTCCTATATGAAAAATAATTGCTACCTAAACCTAATAACTAGTTTTGACAAGTTTTTTTTTAAAGTAATTACATTTTTTTTGGCCTTATTTGTTTGTTTTTTTGCCAAAATCTATTTTGGCCAATAAATGACCATTAATAAAAGGTGACCATTAATTTTGTCAGCTCAAAACTAAAGAATCTCATGAAAATTTTATGCAGAAAATAATTATTGAAATAGCCTATTTATATATTTATACCATTGACGTTCACTCTTTGCTACTGTAATAAGAACAAGAACAGTGAGAAGAGAACAGAAATGATGAGAACCTTTTGTGGGACAGGTAGGAAGCCTTCCTTTCTTGGAGACGGAGATCTTGACTAAAAATAAGAAAATAAAGGCGTCTTTTAGGAAACGCAGACCGGTGACGGTAAACGAGGTGAGCAAAAAATAGAACAGAACAAGTCCGGATGCCGCTGAAGCAAATGAAGCAGCTAGCGGTTCTGGTTGATCACCTGTGACCTGGTGAGCTCTTCTAGAGCGCGCAGCCTGTGCAGCACGTCAGCCAGGTTGTGCTGCACCCTCCGCAGAGCGGCTGCTATTTGCTCGTTCGTGTTTCCCCTCGTAGCAACGGCAGGATGTCTGCTCAGCAACACGCAACCACAGGCAGCGTCTGCGCTTGCACAACGCAGAGGGATGCAGGTGGCTCTGGGCGAACCTGCAACAGAACAAGAGATGGATCAAAGAGCAAGAACTTTGTGGGGAAAATCAACGTTTTAAAGGGGCGGTATTATGTAGAATTCGACTTTTTTGAGCTGAACATTGCATTATAATTTAATTCCCTCATCAAAAACAAACCTGTACTGTTGCCTTGATTATTTCATGCATATTTGATGAATCCCTTAATTTCCCATGACAACGATTCAGCTGTGCAAAAGGTTTGGTTGGACCTAGCCCCGCCTTCAGGGATGAAGCTCCTCCTTTGAGCTCCAGTTTTCAAGCTATAGAGCTTCCGCCTCACGGAGTTTCAGAAACACCAGGAGTTTTCAAAGCGACAGAGCCCCAATTTCAAGGTGTTAAATTACAAAGTCAAATTTAGTATTTGATACATGTCGCAATAAAACAAAAAAAATTGAAGTTAATGCAGTTACTTGATTGTGCTTTAAAATGGCACTAAATGCCTGGAGAACACAAAATATTGCCCCTTTAGTGATATCAGGGGAAACTACTGCAGGTTCACCTCCCCCTCGTTTCGACAAGGAGCTGCTGTGCTTTCTCGGAGTCGCTCTTTGTTTCATGTGGAAATCTCCCGCCGGTCCTTCGTCTTCGGCATCTTTCAGGGTCGTGCTGCTCTCAAACCAAACGTCGCTCATCTTGGCCGATGTAGCTCGTGACCCGGGGGACCGGCCCTTAGACAGAGGCAGGTGCTGCGCATGCAAACAAGACATGAGACACAGTTTTTTTTTGTTTTTTAAAATGTAGTAAGTTTTGTATCCAAAACTTTTTGCTGTAAAGTTACATATAACTTTACAGCAAAATACTGGAGCTTGCTTAAATCAATAATTCCTTAGTGTTGATGAAAAAGTAACATTTTCACTGGTAGATTATTTCCCATGTTACAAGGAAAATAATCTACTAGAACCTTTTAAAAATCAATACTAAGGAATCATTGACATAGTTCTCATATCTTGCTGAAAGGTTACTTGTAAGTTAGTTTTGTCTTATTTTAAGTGTCCTGTAGGTTGATGTGTTTATAGGCTGAACATTTTGGGACTTTCTAGTTTAATATTTAAAAATCCAAACTACCATCTGCCAATCAATCCAATCAGGAGTAAACTTTCCAGTTCAGAGCTGTGTTGTTTGTCTGACTGGTACATCTCCAGCTCTGACGTTTATTTTCATCAGGGAGACAAAGAGACATGGCAAACCTCCTCCATGGCCAGATGTTCCATTGAGTCACAGAACTCCTCGTTGTCAGAGTCTGTGGGTCGACAGTTCCGCTCAGGATTCGCACTGTAGTCGTCTGAGTGGTCAGAAATCAAAGCATACCAAAAACATAAATGTGTTACCAGAAAAAACTAAACACTGATCACATCCATCTAATAATCGAAAATTTGTTTGAAAATCTGACAGTGAAACAGCTTCACTAGCACACAAGCGCAGAGTTTTGCTAACGAGCCAATATTGAAGTGTTATTTCCATTAAATAAGAGACACAATAAAAAAATTTAAAACGTTTGTTCACACAATAAGTCATAAGAAATCATTCCACGGCATGATTCTCCAACTACTTCCCGTTGTCTTCTTCTTCACTTGATCGCCAAAACTTTTTTTTATCAAAAATCTATATTTTCCCCCCAAATATGCCATGTTTCCATAAAGCAAATTTTGTTTTTGAAATGTCAAATTGCACAACTGGATGGAAAGTCAGCTACTGACTAACTTCAGAGCTACGTAGAAAAGATTCAATTGAAAAAATAAAATCAAGACAAAAAGGAAAAAATGCCTCAAGGTCATAGTGTCTGCAAAGACATGAAGCTCTAATAAAGTGAGGGAGGGAAGCTGTGCTTTATTTTCATTGAGTTCCATTTTGTTTTTCAAAATGGAACTCAACATTAACATTTCTTAACATTTACCAAGTTCATGTTAAGAGCTACATAGTGACATAATGTTACTGGAAGTTTTTGTTTTTGCTTTTACAGAAAGAAGATGACATTTTCACATCTGATTGTTCTTACTGAGACTATTTTTGACCCAGTAATAATGTGGGGGATCCTACCGTAAAAGTATCCATTAAAGTGCAGGTATGGGTTGTGGAGCCCAGTGGGTTCCATGGAACAGGCCAGCTCCTCCTCCTCCACCTCGCTGTTGAGGGAGCTGTGTGTGCCGTTGGTGAAGGACGACACGCTGGGCTCCAGGCTGCTGTTGGACCCCTTAGTGTCAGAGCGCCACCTTCTATCCTCCACGGTTAAAAAGCGTGGGTCCTGGTCCCAATCTGGGGTCAAAAAAAAAAAAAAAAAAAAAATTAGGAACATTTGACAATGTCTCTTTTTGCTTTTGAATTTCTACTTTTTTCTTCGTACCTCTGGTCTCCACATTGTCGGTGCAGAAATCGTCATTCCAGTTCTCCCCTTCCTCTGTTATCACTTTGCCTCCCTCTGCCTCCTCGCTGCTCGCACTTTGTCTCAGGGCACTGCTGTCCCCCTCTCTCTCCTGGATGTTTTGAATGTCCTCCCACAGATCCCCATAGCCTGAAAAGTGACATACAGCCCTTCAGAATCTACAGTGTCTAACATTCACACCACCTAAACCTAAAGATAAAAACCTTTTTCAACTGTGGTAATAACTGACGTGGAACACTTCATTTTGAGGTGGTTTTTTCTTATCTAAAATATCTGATAGGTTTAAACTGTGTGGAAAAAAATTAAGGTGTCAAAGTCAAAACTTTTGACACCTAGCTTAGCGCTATCAGTGCAGCATGCTAGCAGCAATTGTTGCTGGGCTTACATTTGCTCTTCTTATGACTAAAAGATGCTTTCCATGATAAAATTGTCATTGTATGTCAGTAGAAAACCCTTTAAAAAACACAGGTAGTCGTGCTTTTTATCAAAAGTTTTACTCACGTCCTCTTGTACAAGTTTGAGGCAGACATTTACCTCCAGCTGTTCAAGCAGCAAATAAAGAGGTCTGGTTATGTCACCATTCACACTAGCTATATGAAACTGATATTGCCTAAGAGTAGACAACTTATTATTTTTCCAATTCGGAATTCTGCATGAACACAGGTCAGTTAAATACAACATAAACAATGAAAACACACATTTGTTCTAATGTCTGCTCTTTAACTAGACCAGGCTAATGCACAACACAACCTATCCCTACTGAGTCTAAAGCAACTAACGTCAAAGACTTGCCTTCCATCGTTGGCTTCTTAATCGATTTAATCAGCTCCTCTAATGATGCGAACACATGGCAAAAACACAGTATGGTCTTATTACATTTGATGTGCCTTTAAGTCTGAAGCAGCATGAACGCTGGGTTGTTACTTATCTTCTTTACCTGCGTGCGCCGCAAAAGGCCTGGTGAAGGGCCTCCTGACTGTCTGGTTTCCTTCCTCCTTTCCCTCTCCGTCCACCTCAGTGTAGAAGTTGCCAAGCCTCTGCACCAGCTCTGTAACTTCCTCTGAGATTGGGATGGTCTCCAAAATCTGACAAACGCACGCGCGCGCGCGCACACACACACACACACACACACACACACACGCACACACACGCACACACACGCACACACACGCACACACACGCACACACACACACACACACACACACACACACACACACACACACACACAGCAGAGTTCCAGCGGACATGACACCGACTCAGTAGCACAAAAGTCCAACGTCTTTTTTCTTTCTTCTGGGCAGTAAACACAGGTGTCTTAACGCTCGCGCACGGAGCAAAACTTGAACAGGTTACTGTAGTCTACGCTTCTGTTTTGTGGGAAAGCAGCTTACCAGCTGGATGTGCTCTATGTAATTCTTCATGGCTTCCTCTTTTGTCATGTTTCCCAGAGAGCTCCATGCGTCCCTGACAACACAGTCCAAGTTTAACACAGAGGAAAGATCTGAAAGCCAAATAACTCAAGCGAAGCTGTCACTCTGAAAGTCTTTACAGAAAGTTAATAAAGCAGTTAGCTTTGGGTAGTGATAAAATACAACGCCTTGAAAAGAGTATTACAACACAACCCTTAAGTTTTCCTGTGCTCTAAGTTTTAAATGATTTTTTAAAAAATAAAAGCTTCGGCCTTTATTTGAAAGTTATCTGAAGCTCCCTGAGCCTGGGTGGGAAGTGTCTTCATCACTTTTTAAGTATTGCCACAGTTGCTTTTTTCTGCTAGAAAATAAATTCCAATCTTTATCCCTATTGTGACCTTCAACAGGATTTCTTTCTTCCTACATAGACCCAGTATTTAAGTCTTTCCATTAACCATAAACTTTCCCGTCCCTGCTGATGAACAGCTTCCCCTGACAGGCCTGTTAATGATGACAGAGAGGCCAGAAAGTTCAGCTTTTGTCTTGTCTAACATGAACACTTTTAAGATGTTTGCTGTATCATTTGTACTTCCGTGATCTTTAGGACTCACTGGTGTGTATAACTTGCAGCGTCTTGACTTCTTCTGGCTATCTTTAAAGCTGCAGCATAATTTCTATATATATTTTTTTCACATATATTTTTTTAAATCTGTCACCATGACATGATAGTGTGAGACAAATAAGCTTCCAAAATAAATAATAAAAAAAATTCAAGATGTCCCACCTGATCCCAGTGCTACTATTGCCATCTACAGAAATACATGTGCAGGAGCATGATTGACAGTGCTAAGACCCACCCCCTGGCTCTGATTGGTGCCTCTCCTTTAGGAGGCCCACATCTTGGTACCAGTTATGCAGAACCTTTTATTGTTGAATAATGGACTGATCTGCCACCAAAACAACCGGTTGTTCTGAATTTGAATTAAGATTATCCCTGAAAATGGGGATGAGATATTAACACCACAATGTTTACATTTTTGCTATTTTTTACAGTCATATTGACAAAAAAAGACAGTTCCATGGCAATGCAGTTGATCTCCAAAGCATGAAAGTGGGGTTGAGCTCTAATAAATTCATCTTTGCATATTTTACGTTTAGTTCAGCTTAAAAAAAGTTACAGTTTACCATTTAGCTTTGCCTCCAGTGTCCCAGAAGCCAATGGGTCTGGGGATGTGACAAGGCCCCATGGTGGCCTGCTTATAGTAGCTATAAAACATCCGCATCATGTCATCAGAAGGCTGGAAAGGACCTAGAAATGAAGAAAAGGTGGACGACATGATGACATTTAAACCCTCTTATTTTTTAAAATATTAAAAGACTTCTTTTAAGAATTGTGTCCTAATCCATGATCTAAGCCTCTAGACCAGACAAACCACGAACTCCCTTAATCATGGCTCTTTATCCTTGTGTAGCAGCTTTATGAGGGAAGGGGGGGGGGAGAACAGGGGGAGCAGGAGTGACAGCTCTGCATGTAGGTCAGTCACCGGTATTGTTTACACTCCACAAGGCGCGCACGTCACAAGGACTACTGCGCACAATTAGACAACTCTGGGTTTATTTCATGATTGCCCCCTCTCCTCCCTCCCCCCTTTTTTTGTCAGAACGGATCGGAACGATTCATCACCTTCATCCGGCAAACTCCGGATCACTTTAACCGCAGCGGTAAATTTCGCCTCCAGGCTGTACTCGTCCTCCTCGTCCTCCTCTTTCTTCTCCTGCTGCGCCATGCCGAGTCCACGCGGGGATGACATGAAAGGAGCCTCAGATCTTGGACGACAATTAAAAAAAAAAATCAAGGTGGATCAGAGAGTGTCCGAGGAAAGGTGCAGTCCTCCTGCCCTGCAGCGTATGGACAGAAACAGAAGATACGCATGCTCTCAATTCTTTTCTTTTTTTATTAGTCTATAAAATTCGCGTAACCCATGCAATCTGTCGCAACCTCTGTGCTTTCTTTTTATTATTATTATTATTTATTTATTTAAAGTCATATCCCCCAACCTCCCATTTCTGATTTTGAAGAAACCCACCTTATTACTTCATAAAGCCGGTGTCTTGCCTGCAGTGTTGAAGCAGAGAGCCAATCTCCTCTCGGGTTAAGGATGAGCCCAGCAGTTAACGCTTGAGCGCCACTCGTTTGTGGGAAATGTAGTTCATAGCAGCAAGAACCGCGCTTGGAGGAGGTTCGCCTCCCACCGCTAAAGGCGTTCAAATCACATAAACCTCCTTTACTGGGGGGGATTTAAAACACAGGGTGGTTATGGGAAATGTAGTCTTAAACATGTTTCGTCTATGCAGCAAAAAGCTGAAACCTCGTTTGGTGCTTTAAGCTGTCAGTCTGCCATATCTTTGGAAATGCATGTCATATAAGCGCTCTGGATTTATTTTAGCATTATCACAATGAGTTATGTGAATTTCGGGCAAATGTTTTACTTACAAATGTAGAAAATAAGGATTGATTTGATTTATAGTAGCCCACGTTTGCTTATTCACTATTGTCTAATAAAAGAATAGGGAATGACAAAGTTTCTATTTGTCTGTCTGTTGGGTGATAGCAGCAAGGGGGTTTATGGGAAATGTAAGTTTTGTTCAGTAAAATCTGAAAATAAACGCTGGTGAATGCATACTTGATATTTGTCAAATCAATTTTATGTAATTTTACAAGTTTTGAAAAATCTATTTCATTTAGAAGTTTCATTTTTAATACGGAAAAGTTTGGATTTCTGTATTTCATAGAATGCTCGACATTATTGACAATTGAGATTTGAGTACATTTGTGTTGTTGGATGACAAGAGTAAGGTTTTTCTTATTACTTTAGTATTCAATTTGTAAATTCACTGTAACTTTATTGGATGATATACTTCAGAGATTAAATATGCACCTTCATTTGTGATTTATTATTGTAGTTAAAATTTTAATAATTATTACAGTTTTTTTTACTATGACAGTTAAATATAAAAAAGTCAAAAAAATTGTATAATCTATTTATATTACCATATTAAATATTACTTTTCTATACTAATTAAATAAAAACCATACTAAAATATTACACGGCCATATAATTATGTGTAAAACCACCGCAGCGAAATCTGATTGGTTAGCTCCTCCCCCCCGCTCGGTTTCTGAACCAATGAGCGCTCTCCGTTTACAACGTAGCTGCGATTAGTCACGCACTGTTGTGAATCCGAGGCCAGCGCGGAGCCACAATGCCAGACGGGGGAGCCCCTTTCTCAGCAACACAGCACAGCATCACAGCCTCGCCTCACTGAAAAAAAGAGACGGGCAGGAGAGCAATGCAAAGGGATGTAAGATGGCAGAGCTACAAATGCTATTAGAGGAGGAAATCCCGGCCGGTAAAAGAGCTCTGGTGGAAAGCTATCAAAACCTGTCCCGGGTTGCAGAATACTGTGAAAACAATTATGTTCAGGTAAGTAGAGGCCGCTAAACGCGATAATTCCCCCCCCCTCGCCCCTTTTCTCCGTCGTGCCTGCGGTGTTGTAGCTGAGGAGAGTGAAACCACAGCGACAGGAAATGCTGGTCGCAATGAAAGCGGTTTCTCCAAGCGCCGGCCTCGCCGAGTGGTCTGGGCTCCCGGTGAGCTGTTTCTGTCAGCCGCGGCTCGGTGTGGGTTCGGCCAGGGCTGCACTTCGGCGTTTTCTGTCTTCGGCTTCGTTTACAAAGCAAAAGGGGCTTTGGCTCGGCGAGCTAAACGCCGCTGGGGGGCTTTCAGAGGGTGTGTCGTTATTAAGGCTATAAGTGGTTTGTCACTCCAGTGTCTTATAGGTACCTGTAAGAGACAATGTCGACCCCATTTTTAATTTTGACGTTTTTATTCTTTTCTACACGAATCCCACGAGATTGCTGGGAACGTTCAGGCGTCATAACAGCTTTGCGAATATACATTTTTCAAATGAGACCTGGGTCCTTAAAAGATAGAATGTATTTGGTTTACCTAAATGTGACACTTTTCTTCTGTTAATCTTAGCACTGAATTACAGTAGTAATCTTCACTACCACAGAGTAAGCCATTACCTTGTAGAAAAAAAACACCATATCAATGCAGACGTGCACCAGTCAACTACAGATCGGAAACGGTCAATTTTCCCTCAATCTTCCCCGATAAGTAATCAGCAGGTCATATTAGTTTAGATGCAATTAAAAAAAGAACACAAATAATTCCCATTATATTTTATTATGAACACATTAGCTGCATGAACTTTGATGTGTTTTTTAGTTGAACAAAAATCCATAAATCTTATGGACATCAATAAATGGAATCAACCTAAAAAAAATCTTGGCTGTTGCATCTCCACTTGTTACGTGATATCAGGTTTCTTTTAAGGTGTGGTTGTGTGCTAAACACAACTTTTTGTGAGCAATGGTGCACACTGATAAGATGTA
Source organism: Micropoecilia bifurca (assembly GCA_903067075.1). Taxonomy (NCBI): domain Eukaryota; kingdom Metazoa; phylum Chordata; class Actinopteri; order Cyprinodontiformes; family Poeciliidae; genus Micropoecilia; species Micropoecilia bifurca. The sequence continues at coordinate 9,745 of CAEGAF010005884.1, forward strand.
ATGCTGCGATAAATTTGTTCCTTATCAGAACCTGTGCCACATTGTTTTATGTTTTATATGGTGTAGTCATTGGAAATACATCTAAACCATCAAAATCAGAGTTAGCAGGACAGAAAACCAGAAATTAGCATCAACCAGGAATTTCTCCAGTTATTTATGACTAGCTTGTTGCCGACTTTGGTTGCGTCATAACACGATTAGCCACGTTTTCCTCCCTCTCTTCTTATTTCCCAGCATGCCATTGGCCACACTTTCTAACCTATCACTTTTTGCATCACTTAAGGCTCATGCCAAGTTTGAATTGAGTCCATCAAACTGGCTAAATGTGGAATTTGAACGTGAAAGCGAATGCACCGTGATACGATGCTAAATGTTGCATCCGAGCAGCTGTTGGAGACCTTGATGCTGTAATGACGACTCCGATTTGATTTCACATTGCCGCTCTCCCGCAGAGTGTTTTCAGTAAATGTGCGAGCCGGCATAGCTGACTGAGTGGTCTGGTATGAACTGTTGTGTCTCTCAGCAGTGAGACCAAGACTTGTGCTCCACAGTGTAATTATTTTCACTGTGATGCTGTGAAAGACCATAGCTGCAGTTCGACATAATAATCTCTTTTTTTCCGCTTTACTCCAGTCACAATCAAAAACACAATTGTGACTTCCCTATATAAAAGTAGGGTTGAAAGGATTAATCCAATGTATCGTGATTATTGGAACAATCGTCAACTAATTTAGTAATCATAATCGTTAACTGGAAAAAAGGCCATTTCCTGAAAAAAACTAAACATATTGAGAGCAGGAATTAAGCCAAAACTGTGCAACATACGCATATTGCCTTTTAATAAATATAAATATGTTTTATCCAAAACAACTCAAGTGTTTTGTTTTTTCAAAAATATTCAACCAGTTCAAATTTGGTAAAGGAATTCTATGTTATTGTGTTCTAGACAATACATTTTTTTTCTTATTTTAAAAAAAGAAGTGAACTACTTTTTACTTTAATATTTTAATGTTTTAATAATATTGTGTAAAAAATAAAGATTTAAGTTGTTAAGTAAAAAATCTGTGAAATGTTACTATATCAGCTTGTTTGTGGTTTACCTTGGACATATTTTGCACAAACAAGCTCTTCAGACAGGCCAATTCTACCATTAACTTATTAATTACTACTTTTATTTCAAAACAAATACATAAACAAAATTCTACAATAAACAACTAATTTGGAAATATGTTAAATGTCTTAAATGTTTTAATTATATAGTTTATTAATTATCAGTAACTTGTGATAGTTATTCAAATATTAAGCATCTATTAGTATACAAAAATTTCTAATGTGCGTTGACAATGAGTAGAGATATTTCGACTTGGTGGGTAAGAAATCCACATTTTCATCTGTTGTCATAACAGTTTTGAAATCCCTTTAGTACGTTCTTTATCCATTTATCAAAATATGATGACATAGTTATGTTGATTTTATTTTCTGTGGATCTTGAAAACTAGGGGTGTAGCAATACATCTTTTTTCAGTTCCGATACCGATATCACAGCTTTGAGTATTGGCCAATATTGATATTGACCTGATACAATCTCAGCACAAATTATTATTACTGTTTTTGTAGTGCGAAATGTTAGAAAAGGCTTGATCAAGAGATGTTGCTCAGTAAGTATGAGAAACACGTTTATTATTATTGATATTGTTGATAGAAGCGCTGCTGGATGGAAATGCTGGGGCAGAATACTTCTATCGGAGATTTTATGCAGGCCGTTATAATCTGATACTCATTCTTTGCTTGATATTGGACCAAAATTCGATATCAATATCGTTCAAGAAACCCATATTGAAAGTTTTTCACTAGTGCAGCGTTTCTCAGCAGGTCAGCCATGGAATATGAAGATGAATCTTTTTTGGTTTCTGTTGAATAATAATCCCTTTAGGGAGATTGGAAACAGTTAGAATCTGTGTGCATCTTAACGCGCTTTTAAAAAATCATGCTATGAAGCATCTAAATGGTTGGCCAAAACAACTTCAGTTAATATTCTCCCCAAAACGACTGGTAATATGTCTGCTGAGTGTTATGACTTGAGCCTCCTGTTGTGAGTCAGTGATGTTGAAGCCTAGAGCTGAAATCTGCTCATCTAATTTAAAATAGTTCTTCATCCTCTTGCATATAGACCATTTAAAAAGCACTCATACAGTCAGATCATCAGCTTAAATAGCAGCACTGCACAAAAACAAACAGCCACGCTGTGATATGGAGATCATTTTTGTGATGCTTCAGAACTGGAGTTTTATTCTTAGATCAGATATTTGCAAAAAGAATAAAAAAGAAATCCATTTTGGAGGAACTGTCAAACTGTCACCCATAAAGACTGGTAAGAATAAAGCATATTTTAAATCCGTTTGAATCTTTTTGTTGTTTCTGGGTTACAGATAGGATAAAGGAAAGAAACACTATTTGTTCCACTGTTCTAATTTTGCTCTGCATGTTGAACTCATTGTCTCTAGAATCTCAGTTTGGAACTTTGTTGGACAAATTGTAGTCAGTCACTTCAACTTTAAAGTAGGTTAGAGGAATAACTTTCTAGACATGTTCCAGTAATGAGCTTAAAATTTACAGTCATTTCTAAAGAGGAGTTGTTTTTTTTCGTTCATCTTGTGTTGATGTCCACAACATTTGTTGAGGTTGGATTACAGCTGCTTCACTTACTTGAAAGCCGTCTCCTGAAATTGCATTACGTCCATATTAACCGTGGGTCAGTTGCATTATATAAAAGTGGTTGAATTTTCTTTGGTGCGCTCAGAGAAAAAGAAAAATCAGTTCTTTCTATTTGGTTTGCAAACATTAGACATGCCATCATCCAATATTTTCCTCATTCATTTGTTCTTAGGAACTATTATTACAAGCATTTGTAATATATCCCTCACCCGGTGTAAATGAGAAAATTTACAAGCCTATAGTTTTATTTTAAGGAGGCAAAATCCATATTTGGCTATAGGTTTTATTTTTAGTGTATTAGTGATTAGCACCGTGAGAATTAATAACTATAAACTGAAACATTGTTCAATCTTTCTGAAATTTGCAAATGGCTGCCAACATTGCCAAGTCCGGCATGCTCTGTGACGGACAACGGTTTGAAGTGAAAAAGACAAAACGGGCCATCTTTGCTTTGATATTTTCAACTTTTCTGCTAATTGCGATATTTACTTGGTAGTTAACTTCTAACTCATTCTCTGCCTTCCCTGACTTTAACTTTCTGACTTTAGTGAACACCTCACTAATATAAAAAAATAACTAATTGATGTTTCTTCCCTCAGTTACGACTTCTACTTCACATAGTGTCATAAATAGGGCAACTGTAATGTTTACGTTCAGTGTTCGTAAAAATTGATTTTTGTGTTATGGAGCTGGTCGTTTACCGATTGCACTCACCAATCGATTACTCTGTACATACCTAACCTTTCAGTCTACAATCCAGCTCTGTTTTAACTCTGTACAGTCTGGCTTATTTGCTTCCATGCACTTATTAGAAAAGTGATGCATTTATTTTTCAAGTTTTTTTTCTAAACCGCATTAAATTGCGTAAAGGTTGCTGTTTAAGTTAATGTTTGGTTTGGTAATGTTTAAAAGTTCTGTACTCATACTTAAGCTTCCAAGTACTTCTTCAGGTGTTGTAGTTATGTCTGTTTCCTATTTACATGTATGGAAAACGTTTAAATATGGACCCTTCATCCAATGTTTGTGATAATACCCAACCAGCAGGGCGTCTGCTGTGTAGCAGGCTGGTACACTGGGACTCTGCAGGTAGCAGCAGAGTCTTTCAACAGATATTTGTGCAGCAGGTGGCCTGTCATAGTGGAGGAAGTGAAAACAGGAAAACTGCTTGCACATCATCTTTAATGTCATTTTCAAACTGCTTTGAGCTTACTGGGCTTCTTTGTTTTTCATCTTTTAAAAGAATGTTTCTTCAAAAAAATTATTTCTCCCTTTTTAACACATTGCTATTAAGTCTTTAGGATGCTAATTAGCCTAATTTGTATGGAGGGCAAAAAGGGACAAAACCAAATAAATAAATACACCACTATGTGGTTAATTAAATGTACCATGAGATAAATAAATGGTTAATTAAATGTTTAATTGATAGACAATTTGTTAAATAAGTCATTGTTAAACAATTGTTCAAATGCAAACTCCTGCATCAAGCTCTCCATTACATGAGCTGCCATGGTTTTCAAAGGATGAAGCTAATAGTTTAGCATTAACTCGCCCATTTACTACGCCCCTTGACTTTAATGGGCGAGCTTTACAGATAAATGACTGCATGGTGGCACTGCAGGAACAGGAGCCGTGAAGTTTTTCTAAGTGTTAAGTAAATAGTAAATTGATTATTATTTATTATTTTTATAAGTTTTAGCAAATTAATGACAGGTTTAGAATGATAAGCTAATTGAATTTCATTAGTAATATAATTATTAAATTATTTATTTATTTAAATACATTTATTATAATTGATAAATGTGTTTATTTCAATACATACTTTAAGCATTTAAATGCTTAAATAGATACTTTATTTATTAAACAATTATCTAGTTCATCATGATGTACTGATTTACTAAATTTTGTCCCATTTAACCCTCCATACATTTGGAGAAACAGGTCAGTGCTTGCCCATTTTTTATCTCCACTTTGACAGATAGAATTGTCACAGTGCAAGAGCAGGAACCATGAATTAATTAAATAGATATTTACTTAATTATCTGCATTGAGTCTTATAAGTTTGCATATTAATGATTTAATGAATGACATTTAGCACATTAATTTTCTATTAGATAAATGACCTACACATTTATCTGTTTCATGATACAGTTAATTAATTATTTAATTATGTATCTGTGTTTAATTTTGTCCCTGTTGACCCTCCATATATTAGAAGAAACTGAACATGTAACACGATGAGACCATTTGCAGCGACGACAAGACTGGCTGCTGAAATGTGCATTTTCTAAGTGTTAAGCTAGTTTTTTAAATGCGGGTCAGCAGTGAGCTGGATGATAAAGTGCGCTGCTGCAGTGAGAGAAGATTCACCTCGTAACGAAAGGAGGAGTCCAAGTCATTGTTGCCGCATGCAAATCTTTGTTCTGATGAAATAGGCAAGTCATGGTCGGCCTTGAAAGCTGTTCATAACACTGCCTGACGTTCTTTAGCAAAGATTAGAGATGGCGTGACGTTAAAATTTCTGCTGGTGAATTAGAAAACCCCTGTGTCCTGCAACAAATTGTCAATATTCTTACATAAACCAAACAATAAAATCACATCTCATCAGATTGGGCAACAAAAGCAGCCTTTCTCACATTTAAGTTGACTACTTAGCTTCAAAGAAGGCCTCCTTATCATCACCTTTATGTATATTTTCCTTCACAGATATAAGTCATTCCAAAATGTTAATATGATGTCAAATCAGAAGAGAAATGTTGATCAAACAAAAAGATTGTTTCAAAGCTGAAGCAAATCCTTTTGAGCTTAGCGGTGTGTGTAGTTCAGACGTCGAAGACGACATTGATCATATTAACTTTCAGATAATCCTGGTATTCAAAAACACAACTAATGACTGTGTGGGCTAATTTGCATATCTATGGAATTTTTCTTCCCCTACAGTTTTTTTTATTTATTTTTAGGATTTAATAAAGCAATGAATTCCACCGTGACAAGCTGCAGTTTGATGGGCAAAATTAGATCTTTTTTCTTTTTTTTTTCAATTGAAAACATCTGTGGAATAATTGTAGTCCTGCTTCCTAACTGGACTTGGCATTTTCCCTGTTAGAGAGCCTCTCTGTGTGTGGCTGCATCATCCCTGTTTGGTTTCCAAACTATAAATATGTCCACTCAATCTCAGTGCTATGCAGAGACATCCAGAAACAGATGGTTTGTGCAGCCGGGCAGAGATTTGGGATCCCATAAAAAAAAAAAAAATAAAACATGTCCTGGCATTCCTGCATTCTGGGCGTAACTCCCACCATGCACCTGTTCCCACACTGCCAACCTGGCTTACTCTGGAGTTGTGTGGTGAAAATTCCTGGCTTGGGTTATCTTTCTCTAGAGTCTCACAAACTTGCCCTCACTTCTCCTCGGAGCTTAACAGGGGCTTTGCAGTTTGAGAACAGCCGAGACTGAATGGTCCTGTCAGAAACCCGCTCTCCAAACTCTCAGCTTAAACCCCTCCTCCCCCCAAAAAACTGACAAGAGAGTAAAAATTAGAGAACAGCGTTTCCCCCTACCACACGTCCTTTCACTACTTTTTTAACTTTTTTTTCTAACTTCTGCTTTCTCTTCCTCTCCCTGCCAGGCTCAAGACAAAAAGAAAGCCCTGGAGGAGACCAAAGCCTACACCACGCAGTCTCTGGCCAGCGTTGCCTACCAGATCAATGCCTTGGCTAATAATGTGCTGCAGCTGCTGGACATTCAGGCCTCGCAGCTACGACGCATGGAGTCCTCCATCAACCATATCTCCCAGGTACAGAGGGCAGATCGACACCCGGGAGTTTTTAGTTGCGCCTGAGTTGCCTCAGATGATTTCATCACGAACCGGTTCACACACTGCAGGGTTTCCTCTACATGTAGTTCAAAATAAAAACACAAGTAAAGCATAAAATATTTATGTATATTTGAACACTTATATTATCCATAATCAGTTTGAAATTTTGAATTTAAATATTAAACATTAACATTTTCGCCTGTCTGTATGTGAAGCTGGCTACTACTCCTTTCAGGAGTGAACACACATGCCTTTCTATCACCAAGGTTTAAAAAAAATTCCTATTCGAGTTGGTTAATATGGCTGAAAAACGTATCAAGATATAAGCATTTCAGAACCACACAGCATTCTGGGAGGTTTAAGCAGATGAAGGCTTTATCCACTCAACTATTCCCAGCCAGTTAAGCAATGTTTGATGGCATCAACTAAATAACTCACTAGGTTACCTATGAGGGTGCACCGATTGCAGTTTTCTGACCTAACGCCTATATTTAAAAAGCCTGATCTGCCGATTCCCATTTTGGTCGATACCAATTTTTTTTTGTCTGAAATGTCAGTAAATATAGAACGTAAGTCACAGAGTTGGCAACATTTGGGTGACTGCTGTTAGCTGCAAAAGTGCAGATATGACCTGGTGAGCTGGTCTATCAGTCAGAACTCTGTCATATGACAGTTGCTGATTTTTAGACATTTGAAGAGGTAAATAAGATTGTGGGAAAAGATCGGCTTCATGTGTAATTATTGGCCGATCACTGATGTCTCAAAATTAAGTCGCGATAAATCGGAAGGCCGATAAATCAGTAAACCCCGAGTTACATAGCAACAACTTGAGTAACTTCAATAACAGCAGTTTAAAGCTTTTGCCCGTCTCAAAACTGCCTAGAAATAAACGACGATCTGAAGTAAAAACTGTGGATAAGAGAGGAAAGGTCACGGCATCATTTCATATATTTAAAACAAAAAACTGATGAATAATTCTCAATATCGGCTGATATGAAACATCGTACAGCCCTAGCCTTTCATGATAAAACTGTTATTGTTTTGGTATGCTGTTGTATTCCGCATGATTTTAATTTAGAAATTCATTCCAGTTAAGTACAAAGACATGCATTCCACTGATGTTCTCCAGTATGATAACATTAGAGGAAGTAATAAACTCTTGGAAACAGATATGATGGAGGGCATGCCACACCTCCTCTGTCTGCTCTCTGACTCTCTGTCAGTCAGTGAACGTCCCATGCCCTGCCTCCAGGCTTCTTAAAGCCAGTCAGGAATGAAGAAAAAATCCTGACAGCAGCACTCTCTTTCTCTCTGTTTCTGCATTCTCACCTCCCGCGGCCGGATAGAGCGGCGTTAGGCGCGGCCCGACCAAGAACAATGCGCCGCCTTTATCGGCCCATTAAAGAGGCTTAGCGCCCAATCTTGTTTCCCACTTGACATCGCTGCTTCACATTTTATAGCCCTCAGTGCTAACCACAATGTAACTCTGACCAAACATCCAGTGTAGAATTCTCTGTCAGTAATGTAACTTGGACAATTTCACATTATCGGTGTGGTAATAACTCTTAAAAATGTATAGTTGTTGGGGTTTTTTTTACCCCTGCCAATCGACAAAAAAAATTTAATCACAATTAGTCACTATGCTTAATAAGTTTGAAATATAAATATGCACGCAGTTGGACTTGCCCAAGAACGGAGCTCTGGGCCAGTTCCTCCTTCTTGCGCGTTCACTCCAACCAATGAAAATGCAAACAATAATGAGATTTTTGTAGCAGAAAGTAGGTAAGGTAGTCTCCCAGTACTCAGCAGCAGCTAAGAGAAACTTACTTTACTACTCATGCATACAAGTTGTAGCAAACATGTTCAGGGGAAAACCGACAGATAAGAACAATTTTATTTTCTATTTTTAGGAGCCCCACAACTTTCTGTCGATACACTCCTTTGTGTATTTGTTGTTTTGTTTGTTGAGGCACTTTGTGATTTTTATCTTTAGAGGGGCTTTACAAATAAAGCTTTTACTTACTGACTTTTCAGACAAAAAAAATTGGTAACAGCTGGGCAGAAAACTGCAATCAATACAAGCCTAATAATTATAGGGTAATTCTTCAAGAAAACTTTGACTGCATGACAGAAGCTAAGTTTCCAGTGACCATAAAATTGTGCAACTTGGAATTACGTGAATAGATTTGCTGAAAGTAAACAAACCAACCTTGAAAAAAGCATTTCTGTCCTAGCCTTATCGAAGAATGGAGACACTTTTTTCCACATCACAAAAGTTTGTATACAGCAGCATTGTAGGCACTTATAGCATTAACAAGCTTTTTAATGTGAGATTTTAACTGTGTTTCTTATTTAATAGACATTTTTGACACTATCGGAATGAATAATTATGAATGTTCCCCCCTCCCTCGTTCACGCATCTGAAACAGGCATTTCTGGCTCTCGTTCAGCGTTCAAGTGTTTTTGTGTCTAAGGAATTAAGTATGAATTTCCAGCTTAGTTCAGCTGAAACGGTTGAAATGAGATTAGAGCAAGAAGGAAGCCAAACGCGGCTTGCCAAGTCCAAGTCTAGTTTAAAAAGCCCACACCAGAGGAGGCTGTGACGGAATAACACGAGGAACGCTTCGACATCAACACGCCATCTAAAGCTGAGACGTGAATCACTTTTTAGGTTGGATATTTGTGGCTAAAAATATTTTCAATGCAGAGGTAGATAAAACACACACACTCTGGCTGTGTAATACTTTCCCTTCACCTGCTTTTTTATTTGTTTTTCTCCATTTTGTTCCCCATAAACACTCCGTCAGTGTCAGGTGATCCAGTCGAGCTGAGTAGCTGAGGAACTTGGGTCCAAAGTAAACCTATGAATAGGAGATGCACCGATACTAATATCGATATCGGCCCAGATATTGTGAAAACAATTCTACATTGGGTATCAGTGAAAAGTTCCTGATGCTTAAGAGCAGATCTATTCACTGTAATTCTGCTCTATGCTTATATCTTAATTGCACTTTCTCAACCATTTGAATAAAGGTTTGTTGCACTTGACAAAAGAAAAACGTTTTAACTCAATTCAGCGTCGTTTTTCTGTATCGGATCAGTATCCGCTGATACTAAAGCCTCAGATATAGGTATCAGGAGTGATAAAATCGTATCGGTGCGCCTCTAATCTGAATACTATATTCATGATGTTTGAAATTGTCCATCTTGTCTTAGACTTTATCTTCCCCACTCCAGCCACAACTCAGCATATTTGGCTACTTTGTAGTAATGAGGAATTGTTTTGGTAAAAAGGAGATTTATTAGACCGAGGTGGGAGATCATTGCCCCTGATCCATCTGCTCTTTGAAACGCGCAGCAGGGACATCTCTGAGGGCAAAGATTACAAAAGAAAATGAGATGGAGCGAGTGCAGGAAGGGCAGACGGAGTTGTGCCGTCAGCGATTAGGTAACCAGTTATTACGTCTGAAAGTTTGACACAGATCATCACGCACGTTCGGGCCTTCAGCAATGAGCGCTCGGAGGAAATGTTGAAATGGAGATGACGGTGCAGCGTTTCAGGATTACTGTGTTTGTTCACGGCTGTGGTAGTAGAGCAGAAGACGCATGACGGATGTTTACAGCAGCTGTTGTTGCTGAGAAACGTGTTTATTCTGTGTGCTGGATTTGTTTTATATCTTGTATGTAAATCTCCTTTACTTTTTTCCCCTCTTCCTCATTTTTTTTAATCTCAACGTAATATCAGAATCCTATGTTTGCCTTATCCCTTTCTGTTCTTCTACTTGGTTTTTTTGACTTTATCTAATCTTCACCTCAGCTCGCCTGTCGCTGGCAGGAAATGGGCGGCTCTTTTTTCTTACTTCCCAGCTGAAGCTGGGTGTGTAACGTTGGTTTCCTCTCCTAAAAGAGGGCTCAGCTGGTTCTCTATATTTAACTCGCATTCAGTCAGTCAGAGACTTCAGATCAGGCAAAGGCACTTGACAACACCTAGCAAAAACATCCACTCATTCTTACATACTGGGTAGCACACCGTTATTTAAAAACATTTATTACCAGCTACAATCATATCACGACTCTGTTTTAATAAAAATACTTGTATATCTGCACACAATAAAGAGGCATTCAGTCCTTACCAGTTGGATAAATGCAACAGGAATGTTATTATGTGAACAATTGCATGAAAAGCTGAAAATGTCAATAGATCCAGTATTTCAATGGACTAATAACTATAAAAAATAATTTTGCACATATGCTCAAAATATGCCATGATGACAAATTTTGCTGAATGATAAATTAAATTGAGATTTTTGCGATAAACGATAATATTGTTGAATAGTAACATACAAGTAATATAATGATAGTGGCATAGTAGTGCGAAAACACGTTCTCAAAAATCAATACAATTTAAGTTCTAACAAACATTTTACACTGAACAGGAAGACATTTTAAATATCAAAAACACATCAACAAAACAACTGAAACAACAAATAAATTTAATTGTGAGCAAAATTTGAATTACTTTTCCATCCAGTTTTTGGTAGAAAAAGAGAGAGAGAGAATAGAAAAACTATAAATCATAAAAATGGAAATGATTGAGCTTGATTTAATTTATCATGGAATTAATTTATTGCTTATTGCGACAGATGTACTCAAATATCTCCACATAATTGATAAAATAGTGTTTTTCTTGAGGTTAAGTGATAATATTTTAGCACAATTTTTTTTCTAGTATTAACTTTGGAGGTGATTTTTAAGGTGTTCGTAGACGCACTGTCTTCGGCTGCAGTTGCCTCTAAATATATCCTGTGTGGGTTTTTTTTACGTTGTTGTGTTCCGCCTGTATTTATTGATGCCGGTTTGGATTTTTTTTCTCTTTCTGCTGTCCTGAGTAGAAACAGACTTTTCTTGTATTCCCTTTATCCTTCTCTCTTCTATGATAACTAATATCTGTCTTTTTTTTTTAATCCAGCCTGTGTAACTAGTGTCAAAATAGTTGAAAATATGGTAAACATTAAAAACTGTGCATATTTATGGAATAAGGCCTTTGAAATAAGTTATAAAAAAGCTGGTGTCTGATATATTCATTTTGTTTATAATCCTCCAAATGAAGCTCTTCAGATTGTTGAGAAGGAGACTTCTGAACCCTCTTACATTGATGAGCAGCTACAATTGCTTCATTTGAATGATTGCTGCTACATTTCTCGTGTTAAATAAAACCTCAATTCTCCAGAGAAGCTGCTTGACCTTTTTATTCCTCCAACTCTTCTAAAACAGGAAGGATGCTCTTTGTTGTTCCATAATCTACCTCAACATCTTGGCTTAGTCTTATTAAAAAAAAAATACCTTTTCTCGTAAATCATCTGAGATATTGATCAAATTTTTAGGATTTCATTCAGGCCAGAGAACGGGGAGCTATTGCTTTTTACTAGCGGTTGGTTCGTTGGGAGGGTAAACCCGGGGCCAGCTTTAGCTCCACACGTTTTTCCTCCTGCTCTCCTTAGCCCCGCCCCTCTGCCTCTGAGCATCACTCATCCGCTCCAGTTTCATCCATCATTCATAGATTGAGGGCCAGTTCATGCAGGAGACTGCTGTGAGTGATAATGACTTAAGCCTTAGAGGAGAAGTAGGTCATTGGTATTTTCAATTAGTCCTGGTGTGAAGGGCCAAAGGGGATCTTTGTGAAAATTGCACTGGAAAAACAAAATGAATCTCCAGTTTATTTGCTGGCTGTTTGCCCTTTTTTACTTTTACTTTTACTGTGGTTAAAAAAAGACAAATCCCAAAGACTTCCTTTGTTTTGTTTATATTGATCTTGACACATGAGATGTAAAGAGCTGTAATATGATCCCATAAAATGAAAATGTAATAGTTTTAATGTGTTTTTAGCAATATAATACAGCATTTCTTATAAAAATCATAAAATGGATCATGAAAAACAAAAATGGATTAAAAGCACAATGAGGGTGTACTGTGGTGGCAGAGAGGTTAAGGACAACCCAAATATTGAGGCCTTAGTCCTCGACATGTCCATCACAGGTTCGATTCCCGGCCAAACATAGAAATTTAGTGTTTTTTGCAAAACTGCAATGGAGATACCTTTTTGCACCATACAAGTCACGTGATCGACAGCGAGATATTACTGCTGGCGAAAATGACAAAGACAACGACAGGAAGTGGTAGAAGGGCAATACAAACATATTCACATGTGATTTTAATTGGATTTCTTATTTAACGCAAAACGCTGCAATTGTGAAATTGTGTTTTTTCAACATTAGCGGAATATTGATAAATTTCTGTGCAGTTTTTTATGTTAGATGGCTAAACGTGCTGCGTCCCATCATGGGGGCTTCATCCTTCGTCTCTCTTTTTCAGACGGTGGACATCCACAAGGAGAAGGTGGCGCGTCGTGAAATCGGCATCTTGACCACTAACAAGAACACCTCTCGCACCCACAAGATCATCGCCCCGGCGAACATGGAGCGGCCCGTGCGGTACATCCGGAAACCCATCGACTACACGCTGCTGGACGACGTGGGACACGGCGTCAAAGTAAGAGAAGACGTCAAAGAGTTAAACTTCAGACCGAAGCAGACAGACCCAGAGGTTCACTGAGGTGATAAATCAGTCAAGGTACCCCTGAATTGTTGCCACGGGAGATTAAAAGATTTTTCAAAGATGCGTGAAAGAATCAAAGCAACACTTCGAATATGTTTCTGATGAGAGAACAACATTATAACTAGATATAAAGCTGAAAAAGAGTGGATTTTACATAATAACACCTCTTTAAAAATGTTGAATTAATAACAGAGAAACCCAGAAATGAAAATTCTGGTAGAGTCTGGAGTTCTGACATTCAAATATGTGTGGGAACTTCGCGTGACACCCTTTACCAGTCGATGCTGAGCTGGTTGCTGACTGTGGCTGAAAACAGATTTACTAACCCAATCTCTTTTTTTTTGGGCCCAGTACTGTCTGAAGCTGAACGTTGTTTGGTGTGGTGGTGTGTGTGTGGGTGTATGTGTGTGAGCAAGGACGGAGACATCTTTGCCAAGTGTTATTCACACATCCAAGAAATCTCTCAGCCTTCTTCCGTTTCATTTTGGGAGTTTTCTTATATTTCTCCCCATGATCCATCCTCTCCTCTCCCCACTCTCTCCTGTGCGTGCGTGCGTGCGTGCGTGCGTGCGTCCGTGCGTGCGTGTGTGTGTGTGTGGGGACAATTTTCCTAACACACCCTACCATGTGGGGACCAACGGTAGCCAAGTGGGGACCTAAGCCTGGTCCCCTCTTGGAGAAACCCTGTTTTAGGGTCAGGGGTCAGAGTT
>CAEGAF010005915.1:0-15557 GCA_903067075.1 Micropoecilia bifurca
CAACAAAAAACAACAACAAAACCATTGTTTTTATGAGCGCAGTGTTTGTACATATCAAAAGTAAAAGGATAAGCAACAATACTTTGACAAAGCTACTTGTTTTGAGCTAATGTCAGAATCTTCCTTTGTTTTTAGTTTCATAGCTTATTGCATTAAAAGCCTTAATTTTAGGAACTGTCAGTGTTTTTACCGCTGATCACCTCAAAACTCACAGGAAACACACCCCAAAGACTCAGCAGGTAGATGCATGTGTGTGTGTAGGCGTGTGTGGGCGGGTGTGTGTGTGTGTGTAGGTCTGCTGTGTTCTGCTGTGTCCTGCCGTGTGACTGACCCGCTGATTGCCCTGCTCTGCTAATTGGCAGCTTTGTCTTTCTCTCAGCTGGCAGCCCAGCTTTGTCTCTGATTGGCTGAGAAAAGGAAGTTAACTCACAAACATTGGGATGGGGGTGAAAACAGCAGCTTCATTTAGGAGGAAATGAGGCAATCCTTTTGTGTCCCTGAAAATAAATGTGGTTTCTTTTCACCAGCTAACTGTCAGCTGCACTTCCATCGTATTTGTGAAAAAAGTGAAGAAATTTTTACTGTAAATTGACTCAACTTGCAGCTGGTATGATTTGCCAAATACAAGAATGAAGAAAAAAAAAGACATTGAGTTGTAGTAATTTGCTAGGAATGGTTTTACTTTGGATATGGCATTGTTTAGTTAAGATGCTAACAAAGATGGGTTAGAGGTCAAGCTTAAAGTCCTTAAAGTCCTTAAATCCTTTCTGCACTGAGTAGGAAAACGTTTACCCTTCCCTGCTTTTTTTCCAGAATAAAAAGATCTTGGTTCCACTTAATTAATGGCAAATATATTACTTATTGCCAGTTGTAGTTAAACCTGGAGCAGATCTCTGTTGGGGCCTCATCACAAAGGATTAGGGCTGCATTAAGTTCTCCACGACCTCTGCAGTTCAAAACAACATGGCTGAACTGCACCATATTTGGAAATCCTTGGACTCAGAATCTGGAACAACATTATTATCATCAGTGTCAAACCGGTTCATTTTTAAAGCTGCAGTAGATCATTTTTATGAGAAAAAGCTGTTTTTTTCATATATATATGCTAAAACGGTCACAGTATGAGGCAGATCAACTGTGAAAAAAAAACAAAGCTCCTCTGCCTCTTCCCTTTGGATCTACTGCAATCTGCTGAACCACACTGAGTCAGAAACAACCAATCATAGCCAGGAGGATGTTCTTAGTGCTGCCAATCTGACTTGTGTATGCACTGCTCACACCCTCTCCCTTACTCTCTGCTAGGCTGTAGCTGCTTTCTTGTCCACAACTGAAGCTGCCATGAATGCTCAGCATGGCTGCTAATAATGACAGATAAACAACTTTCTTGTAACGGTGACTTGTTTCTCTGCCTTTAGCACGTTGGGAAGAAAAGTGTAATTGACAGTGCTTATCACCCTCCTCCTGTCTCTGATTGGCTGTTTTAGAGACTGTGTGCAGGACATAAGCACCTTGCTCTGCTCTCTTTAAAACTCTCCTATTGTTGAAAGCTCCTACCTGAAGATGTCTTGCGATTCTTCCTGGCCCTTCTTTAATCTCCTCGTTTAGACCCTGTTTCTGTTCACTGGATTGTCTTGTTCTGCTTTACCGTTGTCAGACTAAGCTTCTGATCTCTTTCGGCACTCTGACCACTGAGCATGGCCTTAATGGAATCCCTGCTTAAACCTGTGGATTTGTTACCAGTGGATTTTCTGACTTTTTTGTACCAAACTTGGTTTGTACTTCTCTCGTTTGCTGCTTCCTGGTTTCTCCAAATGAAAAGCTTAAGGAATATCACAATGTGTGGGCAGAAGAAAATGTCACCTCTCAAGAAAGTATCTCACCACTTGGAACAATGTCCTGTTAGCAGTCCTGAAAAGGTTTGTGGCTGTCGGTTTGAGTCTCTGGTAAAGTTCGGACTCCAGCTCAGACCTGTACTCTGGGCTCACAGAGGTCTCTCCACTCCGACTAGCTTCAAATTTATCATACATTTTTTAAAACTGATGCCATCTGGCTGACTTTGTGGGTCTGTTGTCTGGTTGGTTACACATTTGATGTGTTTTCAATGCAGACATACAAATTGGTTTTAATTTTTGACTTGAATACATTTAAAAATATATCACTCTTTGATGATTATCTAATTTGTTAACCTTCACATAAACCAGCAGAGGAGCAGGCATCTACAGAGTGAGTCAGGAAAATAGTTGTGTGTCAGCACCTTGGAAGGTGAGATGTAAGATTCTCTAATCAATAGGAAATCCAACAACTGCAGCAAGACAAGAAAGGGCTTGAGGTGTTGACTTCTTGTAGTTGGGAACCAGCAACTGTTTTAGGACAGTGGAAAGAACCCGGGCAGATACCAGAGTACAGTGCACACTCCTAACAAATCTCACCTCAGCATCACCTGAGAATCTATTAAAGAAGTGTACAGGTCATAAAAGCATTTCTATTTCAAGATTACAGGAGGTGCAGCATCATCTTTTATTATTTTGTTTGATTTAATAGTACTGTTAATTATTTGATAGACTGGAAGGATTGAAAGAAGAACTAGTGATAGCAGAAAACCTGGAAGAAATTCAACTTTGAATTTCTTGAATTTCATGATGAATTTCATGATGTGATGATGTGATGTCGAAAAGAGCAGGAGCTTCTTAAAGAGACAGAGTCCAATTTCAAGGCATCCAATTGCAAAGTTAAACTTCTTTTAAGTCATGTTTGATACCTACAGTATTTTTATGGCCACTGAAGGTAACATGAGCCACTTCTCCACTAGAGCATGCTAACTGGTTCTGCCTCAGTCCACTAGCGGCTGTTCTGTATTTTTTGTATTCTCTTCAGAGGCTGTCCTAGCCAGTAAAGCCATGCATGGAAGCAAGAGGATAGACAGACAAACATCTTGATGCTGAAGATAATACAAAAAACTGGATCCTTCCAATGTCAAGCTAGAAATGCTTCAGTCCATCAAGCTAAGGGAAGTCTGAAACCAAACAGCAGAGCTTTTCGTGGATTTTCAGTTCCTCATATGGTCAGGAGAAATGTATCAGGACCAAATGAACAAGATCCTCAAGTGAGGAGGATTTGTATTTGTACCCCTACTATCCATTTCTGATAAATCCTATTTAGTGTGGTTAATTGAAATGAATTCTGTGTAACTGTTTCAAGCTGTGCAAACTTATTTGACCACTTAAAGTTTTACTATCTCTCTGTCTAATATTTTCTCCTGTTCCGTTCTGCTCACTTTTCTCCCACAGTCAAGTTATCAGGTGAGAGTACTGACTGTCACTGCACAGCCTCCTGCTGGCTCATTATTTGTTTTCTCCACAGTGCAGCTCCACCTGTAGCCTTTTGGCATGTCTGCCTGTGTGCGTCTTTGGGGAGTTAAATTCACAGCTCTCCGGGTGTCTTGCTGCCTTTTGTGGCTGCAGACAAAGCTCTATCCTGCTGCTCCTATCGGGATCTTCAGAGGACAACGAAGTGAGGCAGTGACCCTCAAAACCAACCTGTCAAATGCTGACAGGCCTTCCTTTCAAATCACAGACAAACACTGGCTTGATAAGAGTCCAAATACCAAGACCCTCATCATCACCTTCATCTGGGAATCATGGAGTAAAAGAGGCACTACAGGAGTTGTAGGTTTTTAGGAAGCAAAGGTAAACTTAAATTTGGTGGAAAACATTTAACATTTGGTTTGGTAGAAATGTGCATTCAGGATTGTTCTGTTTCTCAAGTTTGGGACTTATTTGTTTTTATTTTAACGTTTTGTTATTTGCTTTTTATTTTTTCACTTTACAAAACCAACTTTGACATTCCATGCTTTTTTGGCACTTTGTCATTTTGTTAAATTGACTACAGGACCGACGGTTTTAAAATGAAATAAAACCAACTGACGTGAGTAATGAAAAGTTTGTGTGGAGAAATTTCCCACAATGTTGAAATTCAGATCTTAATCCTCTTACAGTATGTTTTAGGCTCTGACATGTTAAGCAGGCAGCGCAACACTAATCCACCTTCTAAAGCGACATGGCAGCAGGACAAACAGTCTGACTCCTAAGGAGTGGGGGAGCTGGATGAGAGGAAAAAGGTTCAGTCTGCAATTCCAATGCAGCTGTTTTTGAATCAGAAAACTTAAATCACGATGTTTTAAATCTGAAAGAACCAAAGCATGACTAAGAACTACAGCTGTAATAACCTATAAAAATACAAAGCCAAAACATTAAAACACTAACTCACAAGGTGGTATCACTTCAAATGAAGACCATTCACAAGAAATTAACCATTTAAAACTCAGTTTGTTTCAGGCATGGTTTTGTCTTCTGTGAAATATATGTGCAAGTTACTTTATACTGGAAGATTTATGCCTTTATTTGTGTAGCACATTTCAGCAAAAAGACAATTTAAAGTTCTTTACATGATGGAAATGTAAAATAGTCCATTGTAATGGAATAATATACTGGAAAGCAGAGAACAATTAGACATTGTGATATAGAGCTGTGTATCATCTGCATTAGTAGGTAATGTTTGGAGATTCAATCCTCACACTCGCTCTCTGCTTTTGAGAAATAGGAAATATATATAGTTTATTCATGTTTTTAATACCTGTAAGATCATATTTAAAGCACATTTTTGTGGGATTGACATTATAACATGATGTATAACTAAATATTATCTCCTCACTGATTATCACCTTTATACTTTTTCTGAACATTTTTCAGAAAGAGGACTTTCAGTTTCCAGTTTACTCTTTTTTTCAGTTACCCATTGAGATCCTATTCAAATGAGATCTTATATATTGTCCCTTTCCATCTTTTATCAAAAAGTGAAACCTAGACATCTATGTTTTATCTAATTTTCTTCTTATTTTTAATCTGCCTTTCCTATGAATGTCTATTTTAAAGTTAGTTGAATCAGAACTTCACATAAACCATTATGTACTTCCAGCATTATGTACTACGTAATACTACGTTGTTTTGAAGTAGGATTAAATTGTATCGTCCAAGGTGGCACCTTAAAGTTTATATTTTCCTTACTATCTTAATATCTACTATAAATAAAATAAAATAAAATAAATGTCTTGCCACTGCTATGATAATGCCCAGAGCTACTTGTCAGTAAAACCAAATAGTAACCATTCTCTAATGGGATGCACATCAATCACTGACTAAACCGTTACACTTTGAAATTTCAGCCATGCTTGCTAATCAAGATTTTCTCAAAGGTCCTAAGAACTGATGCAGGTGGTCCAGATAAAGGTAAAATATTCTAAAAGAAAATCTGATTGTTAAGTGATTAATGCTGAGCTTATTGAAAATGGCAGACTTTCACACTTTTTTCAGTTTTTGTTTAACTAGCCTCAGTTAATAACGACTCAAGCTTCTAATTGCATCTACCTTAAAGGCTAATGTTGACTTGCATGTTTCGAGCAGACTGCAAGCAGGAAAGCTCTGTGTGCAGGATTGATGAGATCTCTGACCTGACAAGAAGCAGCGCTCCAAGACACACTCATCCATAAAGCTCCGGTATCAGCCAACACACATCTACATTCAGCCTGAAAGTGAATACTACAGATTCCTCTCATCTTTCCTCCAGTCCCAACATGTCAATCGGCACACTACAATTAACCACCCTCCCACCAACCTTGTTCAACTTTATGACGTTACAAATGGAGTTATAAGACTTTAACAACATATTTACACCATGACGTGACCAACAGCCACATCAGAACCACAAACATAGAAGAGAAACTTTATTTTATGCATTTTTCCTGTTGACCCATCTCATTTTTTTTACCACTTAATTATTTATTTATCTTGTCCTTCCTGCAACAACTAAAGCAAAATTAGACACAAAGAATAAAAGCATGTTTTTTGTTTATCATTCCTATAATTTTATAGTACGATTCTTGTCCAAAATATGTATTCATCAAAGTGTGCTTTGACAATAGTAAAAGTGGACGTCAGCCATGGACAGTTTGGTCTGGAAGTGTTAATACTTCTGGAGAGAACAGGTTCGGAGATCATCATTAGGCCTTGCGCTGGAGCATGGGCTGTTGACAAGATGCTCTTTGTTGCAAAGTTGAATTTTACAGCAGATTTTAAGGTAGGTAATTTGGTTAATATTTTAGTTTTAGTCTAAGTTCCAGCCTCTGTTAACTCACTACTGTTCTTTCACACCTCACATATTTTCTCAGTCAAAAACAAAATTGTTTTTAACCAAATCAGGAGATGTTTGTGCTTTCTTTTCATCTTCCTCTTTAGGTGAAGAGGCTGCAGAAGAGGCTGGACAGGCCTACAGCGCCAGATGGCGTCCTAAAGGCCGACTTTGATTCAACCTTAGCTTGACCCCAGAGAAGGTTCCAATGTCTTGAAAGACATTCTGCCTCATTCTGATACCAGAGAAAGCTCATCCATTCAGTGACTTTAGACCTGTTGTCCTGATATCCTAAATCATAAAATTCAACACAACATTCAACACAATTCAGTGTGATTTGCTTTGTCAGAAAGTCCAAGACACACAGGTGGAGACATCAGCCTCACCTGGATCAATGACTACCTGGCAAACAGAGATGAAAGGTTTGTGTCTAACCAGGTGGTCATCAGCACAGGAGCACCACAGGGGACTGTACTCTCACCATTTCTTTTCACTCTCTCACTGGATGTCTTAGGTTCAAAATTTCTGACTCTGCAGTCATTGGTTGTAATAGAGATAGATGAGAAGTTGAGTAGAAGAGAGGTGATGGTGTACTTTGTGACATGATACAAAAATAATTTTATCTTGAAAGTTAAACTAAACAAAGGAGATAATTGTAGATTTCAGGAGAAAATAGAGAAACCACTATTTTCATTATGGGAGAATAAGTGGAAGTGGTACAGGAATATATATACCTTTATTACAGACAACTGACTGGCTATGAGAAGGAATAGACTGTACTCCTTGAGGAGACTCAGGTTCGTTAGTGTTTGCAGCAAGATGAGAATGCTTATAAAACCAAATGTTCTGAGATCTAGCTGTCTGAAAGAAGGGTCAACAGGAGCTAAATAACTTTTCATAAAAGACAACAAGACTTGGTGTGTCTTTGTGTTGCATACTGACCTGTTCAGGGAAGAGATGCATGGATCCCAATATCTTTTTCAGTCCAGATATTGAAAAAAATTTGTAGATTTAGTTCTAAAAAAGTACAGATCTTTGTGCTCTGAGTGACATTATGTGGTAATATTTATTTTATATTATATTTGGCATTCCTAATTGCACTTCCTGAACCATTTTATTTATTTCAGTTTATTTTTTTAAATGTTTGACCAAGGTAGCACATTTTTTAATCTTAGTTTCTTTATAATTTATTCACATTGGCTGTTCTACTCCTAATTATACTGACTGAACAAATGAACATTGTTTTCCCATGTTTAAAGAAGCTAGTAAAGGTATTGGTATATTACAGTGTGCTTTACTGGTGCCAAGTTAGCAAATTAATTTGTAATTCAGTACATTTATGTCTGCATTAAAAAAATCAACATTTTAAGTCAATTCAGCTGTTTTTCTCTATTAAGTTGGTATCAGCTGGTCCTAAACCTCAGATATCGGTATCACAAGTGGAATAACTAGTTTATCCTGCATGTTGCCACTCACTGTGTTGGTCACCGTCAGTGATAGACACCAGCCCTCCTGTTACTCCTCACGAATTACATCAAAGTTTAACGCAGTTCTTGGTTTTCAATAGGGTCATTTATTGTGGACACCTCTTTCAAAGTCCCCCAAAAATGCTGTTAGAACTATAAAAAAAGGTAACACAAACCTAAATCAGTTCACAATAAATGGCGTATTTACATACGTACCTCATTAGCCTCATTGACTCCAGAGGAATAAAGCTTAATTTCTTACAGCTTCTTCAGCCTGAATGCCCCATGTGGCTCCAAGTACGTCAGCCAGTGCTTCCCTGGGCAACACATTGTCTGCGGAACAAAACAAAAGTTCCCCCTCCACATTTTAATGTACACTTAACATAAATTCAATAAAATTACCTCACAGTTGAACTTAATGTTTCACATTAAATGAAATCTAACTCCTGCCACCTTAAACCAAACAACAACAAAAAAATAATAAAAAAAATTAATCCGATGCAGTTGTCTTGACAGCAGGTACACTCCCACCCACTTGTGATTTCTATTTTAAACTTATGAGTGGGTCTATTTTTCTCCTAACAATGTGACTATTTTATGAATAGGGGTGTCTAAGTGTATTTGTTTGGTGAGTCGTTTTCCATGGCAACCTAATGTGGAGTCACTGATCAATAACTGCACCTTGCGCACACATCCATCTTCATTTGGATAAATTGCTGTGACCTTAGCAAGTTTCCTTACTCTAACCTACCTCCCACACTGAGGACACCCTTGTGGTTGAGAAAGGGGTTGAGTTGGTAGAGCTTACTTGTCTTGTCTTTAGTTAACTCCTTTTGGGACTGAAGCTCCTTGATCTCTTTGGAGAAGACTGAGTCTTGTACAATGGCTATGATTGCAAGTTCAGCTTCTTGTCTTTCTTTGAGACTTGTAGCTTCATTGGTTCTCTTTTGCATTCTCTTAAACTCTTTCCCAAATCTGATGAGTCTTGTGATAGCTTTGACTAGTCTTGACCAGCTGGAAAACTTCACAAAACGTTCCGCCAAAGAATCTAGCCTGGTCAACATATGGTGTGAAACTACTTTCCGTACTTCTGGGTCTTCTGATCCAAGTTCTCCCTCCTTAATCTCTCCACTGGGCAGTTCTTCTTGCCAGAGAAAACTTGGTCCTCTAAACCAGTTGGAAGAAACAAGGTCTTTGGCTTTTAATCCACAAGACGCATGGTCAGTGGGATTTTCATCTGAAGAAACCACTGTGTTGGTACAGTACTCTCCTTAATGCGTTGGATTCTATTCGCTACAAAAGCGTGAAAACGTCTTGCCTCATTGCTGATGTTTCCCAACACAACCTGCGAATCTGTCCAAAAGAATTCTTCAGCATTTTCCAGCTCCAATTCTGCCTTGAGCATGTCGCTTATGCGTACTGCAACGACTGCTGCAGAAAGCTCCAATCTTGGTACTGTAGTCACCTTGGTGGGTACTACTCTGGATTTGGCAAATACAAGAGAGGAATGGATTTGTCCTGATTCACTGATAGCTCTTAGGTAGGTACAGACTCCATATCCTGCAACACTTGCATCTGAAAAATAGTGTAGTTCATACTTCTGAACTTCTTTGAAATCCTTAGGGAGGTAACAACAGTTGATCTTAACATCTGCAAGGTTCTTGACATCTGACAGCCAGGACTCCCACTATGGCTTGAGTTCACTTGAGAGCGGTGCGTCCCAATCTGTCTTGTCACGATACATCTGCTGTAATATCTGCTTGCAGAGTAAAACAAAAGCCGCCACAAGTCCAAGTGGATTGAAGATGGAGGCCACAGTCGACAACACTCCTCTTCTGGAAAGTGGGTGGTCCTTCACAACCACTCGAAACTGGAAATGATCAGAGGCAACGCACCACTTAATGCCTAGAGCTCTGTCTGTCTTTTGCTCACCAAATGCAAGGTCATGAGGTTTTACTGTCTCTGCACAGTCTTCTTTAGGAAGCGAGTTAAGTACTTGTTGACTGTTGGAAACAAACTTATGAAGTTGTAATTTCCCAGTGTGAAAGAGTTGCTTTGCTTCATTCACCAGATGAATTGCTTCCTATTCTGAGTGAAAACTGATCGTCCACATAAAAATTTCTTTCAATAAATTTTATTGTTACTTCACTAAACTGTCCTTTACCCTGTGCTGTTAAAGTTTGTCAAAGACCAAAGTTTGCACAGGCTGGTGACGAGGCAGCTCCAAACAGGTGGACACGCATGTGATCGACCGATGGAATGGAGTGGAAATCTCCAGTGCAGTGTTTGTGCAGTTCTTCAGGAGGCACCTTTACTGCATCTACGCAATCTATTGTTTCATTCATAAACTTCACATAGTCACTGTGATATTGTATAGAAAATAAACACCAATACTGAAATAATTTGGGATAAAACATTAAATAGAAATATTTCAAGGCCGCGATGAACATTGACTCAACCACCTTGAACCAACAAACCAATCAGATTAGACATGGCTTCACAGCCTAGAACCTGAGCTGTAGAAGTGTTGAGCTGCAGTTGAGTCTTCAGTTTTTGACAACATCCAGAGGGTCTCTTATAATCAATCATCAGCTATACTCTCTCCCTCCCTCCCAGCTCACACACACACACACACACACACGCACACACATACGTGCAGCAACAAACACACACTCGCTGCCCGTCCATCAGTGATTCTCATCTCTTGGGACAGATCTAAGGTAATGGAGAAGGAGAAGAAATTAACAGGTTGGTTGTTCAGCAGGCTGGGAGTGATCACATACTGACATATGTGCACACACACGTGAGTTACCACTGGAACAATCAAAGCCAATTAAAGTAAATGCAGCTGCAGATTAACCTTCAGTAACCCAGAAAACCATGCACAGGAATTACAGTAAATACATCAAAATCCTGGATTAATGAGCTGTTCACAAATAAGACGTGGAATTGAAAAACTTTTGAGTTCTACTTTTCAGACTTCTCAGCAGTGCGTTATGGACTCAACACACATGAAGTAACAAACAAAAGATATTTTTTTGGCAGACACGACTGTGCAAAGTTTTTAGCAACACCAGAATGTTTTGAAAAATCAAAAAAAAAAAATTAAATTTCTTAAGTTGCATTTCTGGCCTGCATGTACACATCTGCTTGTACGAGCTCAAAGTTTCACATGTATAAATTACATCAGTTGCTCGGCTGCATGAGGATAGGCGACTGTCGCTTCATCACAACACTTCCATATAGCTTTCTGCTATAAAAAAATAACAACAACAAAATCAGATTATGGCTTGCATTTTAATTAGCTGGAGTGCAGCAGAAGGAAGGGTTGCCCAAAGTGCTATTCCTGCAAAAAACCACAACTGTCTGCAAAGTTAGGCATAATGATTAATTTTGATTAGTGACTGTAATTAATCTGATGATCTTTTTCAAATAAATTGTATATAACATATACATATGACATCTAAGTCTTATAAAGACATTACAGACATATTTGCCTGAATCGTTGTATGAACACAGAGCTATTAGTGGTAAAACTTGTACAGTGGCTCCACAGCGTTGACCTTTGATCCTGTTGGTGTTCATGAACATGAAGTCAAACTTAAGTGAATTTAAGAGCAGGGCTGGGAATTGATGGAATAAAATGGCCCTCATCAATATTGATGCTGTTCTGGTAATTAGACTTCACATCTCAGACTCACAGAGACACACTGAGGGCACTGTGATTGGACAGCAGCCACGATCACTGTGTGTGTTAGGACAGGCTGAGGGAAATAAGCATTGGACAACAGCCACTGTGTGTACGAAGCAGTGTGTGCACAAATTTGAATGTGTTTGTATGTAAAAAACCTTGACATACTGGAGTTAATAGAGAGGTTTCTATGTGTTGAGGCAAATCACAACATGCTTGTGTGTTGTATATGTGTGTGTCCATCGATGAATGAATCCAGTCAAGTCCATCTGTTTGGCAGCAGAGAAGAATGTGAGGCCATCTGTGCTCTCACTGTGTGTATCTTTGTGGGTGTGTATGTGTCAGCCCCGAGGTGCAGTGTGTACGAGGCTGAGGCGATAAGAGCATACATAGTTACACACATGCACACACTGTGATCCCAGCTTGTCCTGCAGAGAAGTGAGAGCTCTTGTCTTCATGTTGTTTCACACAGAGATGTAGTTAATGGTGTGTTTTTGTAGTTTGTGTTTGACAGTGTTTGCCTTATAAAATACAACATGGTTAAAATATTTGGTAACAGTCTTAATTTGGTGACAAAACAAGACTAAAACTCTACAAAAAAATAATCTCTTAAAGACTGTCTTTCTATCTTGGGAATTGGAAATATAAACAGTTAACACTAAATGGCCTGAGGTTAGAACTCAAACCGCATTTACACTCAGTCACCCAGCGGGTCAACACACACATCTGGGTTATGTGTATCAATATGGTGGGGAAGGAGATTGGAATCTGATTGCAAGACCCTTTCCTCCAAGGCGCAGTAGTAAGATTAAGTGTTGTTTTTGTTGCTGTCTGTTTTAGTCATGGTCAGTTTGGCTTCAAACCTCTGCCTCATATACAAGGCCTGAAGATTCTGCTATGTGGTTCTATGGTTTGTTTGCAGTTCCTTTGAACATTGATTATTTTGACCTTGTGGTGACCTTCCAGATGCTCTGAAACCCTACAGTGGTTGTGTCTTAATCAAAAATCTGAAAAAGTGTAATGTCTCAACTGTTGACTGTGTTTCTATGATTTTGTATGACTTTGTATTTTTGTGTTTTTATGATACAAAGCACTTTGAAATGCCTTGTTGCTGAAAAGCACAAATACAATTTGATTGATTGATTAATTGATTGATTGATTGATTGACTGAAAATTTTTCCACAATGTGTGAGAATAGTGAAGTCACAGAAAATGGTACCAAAAAAGAACAGAACCAGTTTTTTCCATGAATGAATATTTAAGCTACTGACAAAAAGTTAGCAATAGTTAGTATAGTGTTTGGTCCCATATTGGACCAAAAGGTTCAGCTAAAACATGCATAAAGTCACAAATACATATGCATCAGTTTATAAGTAAGGAAGGACTCAAAACATTGAACAGGCAGGTCTAATTTATTATTTTATTAATTAGGATGAATACCAGTTGTTAAGGTTATAATAAATAGTAAGAAATAAAGAAAGAGTGGAAATAAAATGCTTTACTGACAGTATTCAACCTCAAAATAGACAGACAGAGAAGGAGGAAAGACGTACATCTGTGGTCTGAAGGACAGCAGCAGGCCCCAGACGACTGTTTTGATGAATGATAACCTCCATATATGGAACCAACTCCACTATGGCACCACACACTTCCCCTCACCTGAGATGTCTGCCAAAGCATTGCACTTTTCTAAATGCTCTGTTTTCACAACACGCACAGGGACTTTGGTTCTCATGTAAATAGAAAATATGTTTTTTTCACTTTATTGAGTTGAATTGCTCAAATATACATTTTGGTTCTTAAAATTCAACACTTTTTTCACTTCTGCTTTTTTAAGACACCAAGGTAACGCAGCACTTTGTTTTTTTAGGAAAGGTCAATGGATAGGATAATGTAAGACATTTGAAAGAATGTCTATGGGGGGGAAAGGGGTGGGGTCAATTTTCACATTCACCTGAATAATGTGTAATTGTGCCACTGTCTTGAAAACATCATTTTTGACAAAGAAACTTGCAAAAAGTAGTTTTCTTTGTTCTGGACAAGACAAGAGAGAAAGTAAATGAAATTAAAACAAATCCAACATTTAACAGTATGGATTTTCTTTTTTTCTTTAGAATTACAAAAAAAAAATCGGTCTCTCCACAATTTATGGAGAACATTTTAAAATATCAGTCCCAGTGCAACAATATAACTGCATATGTCTTGATGATTTTCTTTGTGAAAAATCATAACTTCATATTAAGTTAAAAAAAAAAGTGAATCTAGTTTCAATTCCTAAAAGTATATTGAAGCTGTTTGTGGCTTTTTAACCCAATAAAACTCTCAAGGTTGATCCACACTCTGCATTACGGGACAAATGTGTTCTTTTACTAGACATGGAAACATGTAGGTCTTTCTAGCGTACATTACATAGTTCATAAACAGTTAAATTCTTTGAAAGTCATCATTCTCTTAATCATGAAGGACAGTTGGCCTTGCGGGCCATGATTAACATATTATAAACACTAAAGTACTCACTGGCAAACAAAATGTATAGCTGGTACCTGCAGTGCTTTGCAAAATAGAAAATTGTTGTTCATTTACCTATTACAGATGTTTAATTATTTTTGTTGCTTTAACAATATTTGGATATTTTTTCCGATATTTTGTTTAATATTTGTTTTTCGTTACCTGTACCACTGCCTATCTAATTTAGTTCACCACTAAATGACAGTAAAGTCTATTTAATTCTATTCTATTTGAAGGCCAGGAGGGTCCTGTTCATGTGTGTATGTTAACATCTCCGATTGTGCTTATTTTTCAAGACACATTTCAGATTTCTCACACACACACAACTGCATATCATGTGGATGCTTGCCCAAACCTTCCTTCAGCTCGGATCACTAACTAAATAAACTCCAGAGAACCTGGAGCCATTACTCAGCTGCCAGCTGGGAGAGTTTGTGTGCGCATTTGCGTGTGTATGTGTGGCCTTGTGTCTGAGACATTGTAAGGACCATGTTCCTAACAGAAAATTGTGGGGGCGGCCTGCTTCTTATGGGGCCCAACGCCTGGGCCCCATAAAGAGAAGCGCTGTTTTGGGTTAAATTTTAGGACTAACTTATGAGTTGAGTTTAGGTCATGTTCAGGGTTAGGCAAAATAATAATAAAAAAAACACATAATGAATGAAAGCCAATGCAAAGTCCTCATGAAGCAAGAGTGACCTACTGTGTGCATGCGTGTGTGTGTGTGTGTGTGTGTGTGTGTGTGTGTGTGTGTGTGTGTGTGTGTGTGTGTGTGTGTGTGTGCATGTGCATTGAAACCTCAGCTGAACTTTGCTAATCTGAAAATTCATTTGTCTTTATTTTCTCTTCTCTCCAGCTTTACTTTTTCGTTACATCCACCTGCTTTTTTTCCCACCTCTCATTCACTCTTCTGGTCAATGTACCAAACTCTGAGTAAAGCTTCTTTCTACACTGTAACTTTGATTTTGTCTGTTTGTGTATATCAAAAAATATCTTAAATCAACATGAAATTAATATAAAATCTCAGTACCTCAATGACAAAATGTATTCCTATTTTAGACAGTTTAATGTTTCATGATTATGTTTAAAAGAAAATCGAAACAGGTGGGTTTTTCATCTAAGGAAGTCAGTGTTTTGGCTGTTTGGCAGTTTTCTGGAAGTATGTTCCAGATTAGTGGTGCAGAGAAGCTGAATGCTCTTCCATGTTTAGTTCTGGTTCTGGACCAGAATCAGAAAACCTGAGAGGTTCAGGAAGGTAAATACAATAACAACAGATCTTTAATGTATTTTGGTTGATTCTTCTTTCCATCATTGTCAGAAACAATAAATATTTGTCAGCACTGGATTTCCTTCTGTCTTTAGGTCCCACTTAAATCCTTCTGTTATGTTGAGTAGCCTTTGACTTGGCAATTGCAACAAAGCAATTCTTGTTTTTGTGCTTTGATTGTATATGTGATGAAAAGGTTTTATAAGAACTTTATAAAACCTTTTCATGCGTTTCTTGGAAACAGTGCCTTCGTATTGTTAGTGTGTTTGTTTACGGTCTCCCTGAATCGGTGCTTTCCAACCCTGGTCCTAAATGCTCCCTGGTCCTAAAGGCTCCCTGGTCCTAAAGGCTCCCTGGTCCTAAAGGCTCCCTGGTCCTAAATGCTCCCTGGTCCTAAAGGCTCCCTGGTCCTAAAGGCTCCCTGGTCCTAAAGGCTCCCTGGTCC
>CAEGAF010005917.1:0-15091 GCA_903067075.1 Micropoecilia bifurca
GCCGGGGCTGGGAATCGAACCCAGAGCCTTCTTGTTGCAAGGCAACAGCTCTACCAACTGCGCCACTGTGCAGCCCCATTTTTATCATGTCTTTTTTTTTAGATTTACATTTTTTTTATTTTATCAGTGTATTTCTTTTAATGTGGTGTTTATTTTTTCATTCTTTTAACACGTTTCTTTACTTGAACATACTTTGTTTTTTTTAAACTTATATTCCATATAACAAAAATAGATCACAGTCCTTGTTCTTGTTTTTTGCTGGGTAGAAACTATTCTCACACAAAGACACTGGGTTGGAGTACTAGTTACTGAGAAAATGTTTTTCTGCAAACCCGAGACGGCAGGACACCAGACGGGAGGGACAAGACAGGAGGAGACAGAACAGCCGTGCAGCAACGTCTCTTCATTCTGCGAGTCTCTGTGCACTAAAATATTGAGTAGCTTTTGTTTTGCCTAGTTAAACATGCACTGATGTGACACAAACTGTGAACAAAGCCATTTCACACGCACGGGAATCCTCTTTTTGTATAATTTATGATGCGGCGACGAGTACAGCGATGCCTCACAGTTTGTTCTCAACATAAAACATCCAGTAAATACCTACTTTAAAAACATTTACCTCAGCAAATATAGCAAAAAAAAAAAAAATATACTAATGACTGAAAACATTTAAACAAAAATTACCCGCTTCATCTCACGGAGGTGGCTGTCTCCTTCAGAGTGAAAGATGGCTTTGTTGTTTGGCTGGCTGTTTTGTTACACTCAGTTTGTGAACAAAGAATTGATTGGATGAGTTAAAAAAAAGATGACTTCATTTCTAACTTTTTTTTTTGCGTCTGTAGCAAGTTTTCTTGCTGAAAAGAGGCAACATAAGCATAACCTGAACCTCAGTGATGCAAGTTCAGATGTTTTTTTTGTCCCCCCCCAACATATAGGTCAGTGTTTGGTTCCCACTGGACTATTTACCAGTACCAGAATATAGTTTAGCAGTATTTAGAACCAAAACTACTTCAAATAATCTCCTTTCATGACAGAAGGATTAAAACTTTAAACTATCCACAGAAACATTGTTTCTATCTCTAGAAACTTCTGGATTGAAGTTTAAATATTAAAAAAAATGAAAGAGTCAATTTGCATTTTACTGTAAGTTTTACTAGTTTATTTTACTAATCATAAACTACCTGGCAATAGAAGACACTGAATTCAATTACTACTTTAAAAGATAATGAATATTTTTAAGCAGCAAACTGATCAAATAATGAAGAGTTAATCTACAGAAAGACTGAAGACATAGGAAAGCTGTGTGAAGTGACAGAACAGTCATGATAATGCAGCACAGAGGGTGACTGGCTCAATCGAAAGAGTAACAAAAAGTGTAGGTTTGATGCCAACTTCTTCCTCTGTCACACCTGGGCAAGCCACTTAAGGCCAAGACCCCTAGCAATCTGCTGTGTGTGTGTGTGTATATTTTTTGTCTCAAGTGAAGATTCAAAGAATAAGTCTGAGTGCCTCAAGCCTAAAGAGAAAAATCTTGACTTGACTATCCAAACCCAAAAGCCAGTGAGACTGGGACTAAGCAAAGATACAGTGAAGATCTTGTAGCATGAAATGCTATTCGCTCAGATCCAAACAATCTCGGTGGTGAGCATGAATTATACATCTCTCTGGAGATTTGCTCTCTGTGCTTTTCCCCCTTTTGTTCCCTTTGTCTTAAACTCTTCATAATATTTCAGCGGCGATGTTTCTCTCGTAGCAGCGCAACAGCAGACAATTAAACTAATGAAAGTTAACACAATCAGTCAGCAGGACATGTTTTAAATGATCTACTTCAAAAGACTCATCAGAATGACTAAGCATACCAACTGCAGAAAACAATTTTATTCTTCTGTTACTTGCTCTTGATGCGCTAAATCAGGGTTTTCTATTTGTGTGACTGCATGTGTAAATGCACTATTCTTTTCCTGGTTTATTTTAAAATAATTCAACTAGAAGAGTCAATACCTGGAATAATCTATAAGATGTTCAGGGCGAACTGCTCCAAGTCACTCCTGATGAATAAATTATTTCACACTCAACACGACAAACTAAATTTCTGCTGACATTCAACAAATACGCTTTCACAAGATGTGGAGGTATGCTTCGGCAAACCAACCTGCAAGTATATATCCAGTGTGTGTGTGTGTGTGTGTGTGTGTGTGTATGTGTGTGTGTGTGTGTGTGTGTGTGTGTGTGTGTGTGTGTGTGTGTTTGTGTGTGTGTGTGTGTGTGTGTGTGTGTGTGTGTGTGTGTGTGTGTGTGTGTGTTTACGTGTGCAGTCTGTCTCAGATAAAACAAACCGTACATACAACAGCCCAGGGACACTCTAACCATAATTGCGCAGGGTGGCATTTTGGAAACACTCACACAACAGGGGTCAATTTCTCTTCAGGTCACTGAGAATGACATCATCAAACTACCATTAACTCTGCAAACAATCCTAGTCCTGCTACAGCTGTACTGACATTGGATTCCTTCAAAACAAACAGCCGTCCCCAGGCTTTGCCCTCAATCTAAAACCATAACCTCAGAGTGAATAACAGAAAAATCTCCATCTGGGTGGGACTGGAGAACTGAAAATGACAAACCACTTTTTACCCCCCCACCTCCTTCTCTCACCTCCAGACTTCCCTCCTCGATTATAAAAGACATCCAGTTTTCTTCTCAGCTTGAATCGCAACAGACACAAAGAAGAGTAAAACATAAAGAGCAAAGATTGATTCCTTACCGCTAAGTTGAATGTTTTCAGACGGACTGTCTTACGTGATTAACCTGCGGCAGATACTTTTTTTCTTTTTGTTCCACCTTGAGTTGACCTGTTAGAAACCTCTTTGTAGTAACACACAGGCCTGGCTGCGGCCGGGCAAGCGCAGCAGGCCAAGGCGTGCGTTTGACACACAGGCATCAGGAAGGCGTCCAGATGCAGGGCAGTGTTTTTCTCTTATAATGGCTTCAACTCCTGCCGGTTAATAATTAATGTGCTCTATCCAACACAAAGTGGATGCCATGCAGAAAGCACTACATAGCTCGCCATCTCACTGGCTATTTCCCATTGACATGATGGCGGCGCTTGTGTTGCTCTGCTTTTACGTGGCCTAGCACTGCACGCTCCTATTGTTTCAAGGGAAGGCAGCAAAGTATATTTACAGGCCAGTGTGAAGGGTAAAGGTTTTTAATTTCCCTTAAATACTGAACAAGAAGCTTTTATATGTCGACTGTCTGTAATCATCCCAAGGAGACAGCTGTTTTTGACGGTTCTGCGTTAAAATGATTTTAAGCATAGATATTATTGACAGGTCCTGTTCGTACATACACGCTCTGTGATATAACCTTTTGTCGAGGCCGAAATGTTAATGAAAAGAGGGGGAAAAAATTGATCATAATGGGCGAAGAGACTGTTAACGATTCATCGAACCTGTGTTGTTTTTCTGTCCTGTTTTTACAAGAAACAGTCTTATTTGGCACAGAGGTGCAATAAAAGCACAAAAGCGTATTGGAGGTTATGGCAGGAGCAGTCACATGATCAATAATGTCCCGACCCTCCTCTCCTTGCCCCCTCCGCCGCTCTTCTTCCTTTCTCTCCTCACCACCTTTCCTCCCAATCAATTACCTTCCCCAAGTAAATAGATCTGTCCCAATGCTCACTGCTCCCAGCTGGAACCTGATATTCCTTCTCTTCTCTTCATCGCCCCAGCCAAGTCACAGAGCGAAACCAGATATCTGACAGAATGCTGCTGCAAACTCTCCTCCAGAATGTATCGAAGTGCAAAGGCTAAAAAAAGCCCAGTGACATCATCTTTGTATTCTTCAGTATTACGTTTACTTTACTCTGACCTCTGAGAGAGCCACAGATGGGCAGCCTTTATGAGGAAATTAGTATTAAAGCTCCACAAAAACAGAAGAACTTTAATAAAATAATTATTTACCTTATTTTCTTGAATAGGTCGTTATTTCTTTCACGCTGCTCCAAATAAGGTAATGTCAACATTAGAAGTGTTCAGAAAATTAATTTTAAATGATCTACAGTTTTTTTTATGTTTTTAATGTGTGTCCCTATTTAAAAAAAACAGACACAGAACTGCACTGTCACATGAGGTGGGATGCGATTCCCACAGTTTGATCATCTCAATTTAAAACGCCGCATTATTGAGGATATTGTAGAGCCATAATAACTAAAACAAAATCAAGCGGTTGATTTAAAAATAAATAGAGTAGCAATTATTCTTATGCTTCTAAAATACTGATTATTATAGTCACAATAGTGCTATTAAAAAATGTTTTATTATTTGTGCTTTCATAATAAGCACGCTTAAGCAAAGATAAGCGAAATGCCAATTTATTGAGTTCTTCAGTTTTTTGCTTACTTAGCACACTGTGAATTTGAGATGCTTTGAGTAATTTTTTAAGACAAAAAGAGTTTTTAGGCTTTATTCATTTCATTGATACTACCTGAAAAAAATCTAAATACTTGATTGCTTGAGAGATAATATGGTCAAGGCCATTCAGATTAACTAAAAGAACGTCTGCTCTTTTATTTAGACCAGCAGCTGGACAGTCAGAAAAGATTGAACATCTGTTCCATTTATATATTTATTAAAAAAATGTCTGTCTTCTTCTGCAAGATTAACAAGTGTGAGGCTTAAGCAAAGGCCCATCTGCACTGCATTTTGTTGTTTTTAATTTATACTGTACACAGTTGAAACCAGGTATCTACGTACACACACTGTATAAATCTTTTTCTCCTTCTATCAAATTCATTTCATATTTCCAGTTTGCACAATTACATGGTCGATGGAAACACAACTAGTGACTCCTCGTCTCAGGGGTAAAGAACCAGTCTCCTTCTTGAACTACATGATGCTGGACATTTGAATGCCATTTATACCTTTGATGAGAAACATGATGCTTTCAGTGAACTGTAAGTTCTGGCTCAGGGTGAAACAGACATGAAAAGTGTGAAAATTCTCTTCCAGATATTTTGGCTAATTGCTTTCAAGACCAATTTTTTTCCCCATGATGTCACACAATGAAGCAGTGTGCTTTAGGTTTTGCCTGTTGCCTCTGTGTAACTCAGAATTTGTGAATCAATCAATTACACATGTCAAAAGCAACAACATTATCATCTGGGCTTTTTAATAAAAAAAATGCCTAGTAATGTTGGGTTAACTTGTACAAATGTGTTTGTAAACTAGTTTATTCTTTATTTTTCAGAAAGTGATGTCTTGTTATGCAGTAGGCAAATATCTGGTTTCAGATTTATAATGTGTTAGGAGTTGAGGTATTTAGATGAAATTATTTTCATCTAAACAAAACTGTATTTCTCAAATGAAAACACTCCAGTTGACGCCCATCCCCCGTCATCTTGCCCGTCTAATACAAGGTGTCTACAACAGGAATCCCCAGGAGTTCTTGAAAATGAATTTGTTCATTCCACGAGCGCCACAGCGCGAGAGTGGAGATGCAGGCAGAGCCAATCTATATCTCCTGTGACCCTCAGCAACATGTCGTTATACTTGCTAATCAGATTTAGAGACAACAAGTGAAAAGGATGGCCTCTCCGGGCCGTTTGCTTTTGCAAATGGATCTGCTTAATATGGGAGATTAATAGACTACTATCTCATCTTCCCTGTGATTGAAGCTATGATCTGGTTACTGAGAAACATGATGGATGCTGAGGTGGAGCTACACGTTAACTCTTTCCAGGCAGAAGGCGACGAGGCCTCGCACAACTTTGTTAAAAGGCAATGCAGAGCAGCAATAAGGATGATGTCTGCAGGGCTGTTGAGTTATTAGCATCAATGTGTGAAATTGATTTTTTTTCAGCTCCCAGATGTGTCAAATTACAATATGAACTAATTCTGCATGGTTGCTGGGAAGTAATTATGCCTGCCTTGGGTGTTTTGTGTGAGATGCTTGCCTCAGTTGAAGGTATTCAATTAGCATATTTCTATGAGGTGGGCTTCTGTGCAGAGATCAATAGTAGAAATCTCTATGATCTTTAGAATCTAATCAGTTAAAGGGACAGTTCAGATTTTCTGAAGTGGGGATCTGCAAAGCTATGAGAAGGACATCTCTGCAGACAGTGGTCAGAATAAAGAAACAGACAATTTTCATATCTTGTTAAATATAAAAAACTAACAAAATAAAACAAACAAAAAAATAAGTTGTATCAGTTTGCCTGAACAGGATTTTATCAACTATTGTCCTACATTACTTTTGCACCAGATAGTTAAGTCTCTCTAACGAGTAAAAGTTTACTTTTACATATTACAAAATGTATACAGATGTCCATCTATATAAAAAGTGACAAGTGAGTGAATACCTGCTGTAAACCTTGTATACTGAGACAGTTTTCAAAATGTCACAGAACCTGCTTTGGTCTTGGTCCTGCTTCAAACAGCTGATAGTTTTACTCTTTAGTAGGAACTTATTTTGTTCCTCTAAACTCTGTCACAGGTAACAGAGTGACTGTAATTTTACAGAGCAGCTTTGCCTTAATAACAAATTCCCAGGAAATCTTAATCTTTTAGCTTTTTGTGTTTAGAGGAAAGTTACACATATCTTCAGTCAGGCTGTCGTTTCACAAAAACGGCTATAATCATTTGTATTTGTAAATTACATTTACTAACAAATGCATATATAGTAGCACTATCAAAAAGTAAATTTTTGTCTCTAATCTAATTCAATAAATGTAATTGCTGTTGTATTTATTTCTAGTAATTTCAACAATTATGGCTTACAGCTAATGAAACCCAAAAATATAGTAGTTCAAACCAACAAAAAAAGAGTAATTTAAATCCAGTATTCTCATTGTATTGAAATGGTGAAATTGTATTTCTATGTACTGTGCAGCGTATGCATCTGATATTGGGTCAAGGATCTTTTTGCACTGCATTTATGTGGTATGTCATATAGATACCATAGTTTTTTCTTCCACTTAACTTTCCATTGATATTCTTGTGTAGTAATGGCTTTTTGTGGCTTAATGTCCTTGTAAAGAAGATGACTATATTGGTCAAGTACATTGGTGAAGTAAATAATTTTCTCCATGACTGCATGCACCATGAAGTCACCAAACCATACTATTGGTTTTTAAAGGGTGTTTTTTATAAAAAAAATATTCTTATGTATCTAATTACTTTTTCTGAGAAACTGAATTTTGGATATTTATTAGCCGTAAGCTAGGATAATCAAAATTTGTCGAAATAACTGCTGCAAATATACCACTCTGTGTAAGGAATTGATGTGAATTACTGGAATAAATTAACTCTCCGATTATATTGTAATTGACTGAACTGTACCTTTAAAGACCAGCGTTTCATCTTGCTGCCTAGAAAATTTTCCCTCCAATAGTTCCTGGTGTTTGAAACTGGATTTTGTTAACACTGCACAGCTGTCAAATTTGCCCTTTTTATACAATTGTGTCCATATTTTGTCTTGTATCACATAACATGCAGATTTTAGAGTCGGTTCAGGAGCCTCTCTGCAACTAAGACGCAAATATGAGAAGCAAAAAAACAGAAAATATGGCCTCATCAAATCAAATGCAGAGGCAACATATTCAAATGACCTGCAGCTGCAAAAAAACAACCACAGGTGTAAAGTGGAAAATGAAAAATAATACATCCATGGAGTTATAGTACATTTAAATAAGACAGAGCTTAGGCTACAACGAGGCGTGCCTATTTTAAAACAGAAAAAAGCTTGACGCTACCAACATATTCTCTTATTTCAGCTATGTATTCCTGTGTTTTTCCTTCCAGGGTGTTGCTCCATCTGTGTGGAAATCACACAGCAAAACTGTCAACCCCAATAGGGCCAGTTTAGTTGATGCAGAACCATGATGGCTGATGCCTTGAAGGCAAACTAATTATCAGGTACTTAACAGTCCAAACCTGTGAGCATGCTCTGCGAATGAACTGGACGCATAAAACCGATTCCTTCATTTACTTTTTTCTCTATCGTGTTCTTCCATTATTTCTCTCACTCATTATTGCTGTCATTATTATTTTTTCCTATCTCTTTATGTGTCTCGTTTTCATTGCTTTTCCAATATGATGCTCTTCTGTTTTTCCTCCTTTTTTTCTTTCAGGGAACCAGCTGGGAAACTGGCCCTGGGATACAAGCAAGAAGCATGCAACCATATGTTAGATATTTCCAAGGAAGGTGTTTGTGTGCGCATTTAAAAGAGAAACAAAGGGAGGAGTGAGTACTTGCTGAACTGCACTACAGTGTAATAGTTAAGTAGGACATTTATCTGGCAGTGGTTTGTCTTCCCCTGTTGTGCTTGGATGTGAGCAATGCTGAGAATTTCTGTTGCCTCCAAACATGAGCACACACACACACACACACACACACACACACACACACACACACGCATACACACGTACGCTGCAAAATGCACAGGCAGACCGCTGAGAGCGACTTGTTAGAGACACTGACACAGTTGCTCATTAGACAGTTTCTTCTTGGATTGGGGCCAAATATCTGCAGGTCACAACTCATTGAAGTAACAGGCAATGTAAATCACTGACGCATGGAAGTGCTGAAAAGCAACACAAGACTGTTTCATCATTATTTACCATATTTGTGTCACATTTTGCTTATGACTGTAAAGAAACGGAATACAAAGTGTTAGCGTTCATGCTAAGAACTGCCATGAGATCAATGTTTTCTTTCCTTCACCACAGCAGAGCTGCTCTGAGACTGTACAGTACAAGTCAAGTCACGTGTATTTGTGTAGCACATTTCAGCACAAAGGCAGTTCAAAGTGCCTTCACAGGGCAAAAATGTAACACAAAAACCAATTATGAAACAAGCAGCTCCTTCATCAAAATCACCAAGAAGAGTAATCATTAAAAACTAGATTAATCGATGTTCCAGTTGTTTTCAATCAAACCAACAGATGTGGTTTCAGTTTTGATTTAAAGGACCTCAGTGTTTCAGTTTTCTGGACGTTTGCTGCAGACTAGTGGAGAATAAAAAGAGGAATTGTGTTTCTCTTTAAGTTTCCAACACCGTCATTTATTGAAAAATTAACTCCACTGTCGCCTTCAAGAGGGTTGTGGGATTTTCTGCTAGGTGCTAAGAACTTTTTGAAGAAAATAATGTGAAATAGATCTACAAATTAAGTTGCTTTTCTTGATGATGAAAACTGATGGAAATTTCCCATTTAAAAGCTTAGAGTTTATATTCTGTGTTCAATATTCCAAAATTGCAATATTCGGATAATTAAATAAGGTCTGCTGCATAATAATTTAAGCCTGTACTCCGGTCTAAGTTGCTATCATATATGATAAAATGGCTGGCGTAGAAAATCCACCCAAATCGTGAACAATGAGCCTTAAAGTTGAAGTAAACCTGCCACATATGTACTTTTCTGAACTTGCCTTGGAAAGGCCCAAGTGCTTGCTAAACGTTATAGAAATATGGCCAAATTGAATAGCCGATTTTATAAAGTAATAGCTAATAATTGAGTCATTGTAAATATCAGGGTTGAATTTGTTCAGCAGACACTAAATATATTTGTTGCATCCCTATAAGTCAACACAAAATTTGGTTTATGTGGAGATCATGTTCTCTAATGACCAGGAAACTCCAGAAGGTTCACACCTGCTCTCTCCTTCTCAACAAGCGATAACTGTTTGGGAAACTGGAATATTTTTGTGAACATTAGGACATGCCGTGCAGTCCTTTGTCACTCCAGCCACACATTTATGTGCACATGCTTACCCTCCCCTAAGGGTAAGACTGAAGGTCCAGCCTCCATTTCTCATTAACCCACTGGCTGGATAAATCAAAGAGCAGGGCAGGATGGGAGACCCTCAGCCTTGGTCATTCAGATAACAAGAACACCCTACACCATTCATAGCCTACAGCCCAGTGATATATGGATCTGCGGAGGCTAATAGCAAAGTATTGACAGGGAAATGGTGTGCTTATCCTGCTCCTGCATGCTGGGGAGAAGTCCCCAAAGCAGATGGGATACACATCAGGGAGAGGGAAAGAGGAGGAGGAGGGTGAGTGGATGAGATAGAACTGTACTGGGACAAATTAGGTCCTTTATTGCTTTATTTCAGCTAATTTGTTTCTTAGTTCGAGTACAGAAAATAGTTTCCTCTTGTTTATGTGACTGGTAAGGGACTGGTCTTTCCTGCAAATGAGTATCTACTAACAGCCAACAGTTAACATCTACATCATAAGGTGCTGAAATAGTCTGTGGCAGCAAACATCTTTTGTGAATATTTGTACGGTACACAAACACCTAGGAAGGACCTTTCACTCACATTTAGCTGCTTTCGCAAAGGCCCTTCAAAGTGTCCCGACTAAACTTTTGCATTTACCCACAACAACCTCTCATCCTATGCCAAAGGTGTTTAGAATATCCAACATTTAAATGTTTTATGACCCAGAAGAGTTTGTCTGAAGATCTTCAAATATGGCAAGGATAAGTTTTCTTCCCTCATATTTGCTTCTCCTTAAAGGAATTTGTTCCTTTACAAATTTAGCAAGTCTGTTTAAAATAATCAATGATTAGTTAACTTTAGTTATCAATGTGCTAAACTTGAGATACAATTTTATCTGCATCATGGGTACTTTGTCTACATGTAGGTCTGCCCCCCATTTTAAAAATACTGATATCTAATTATTTCTAGAATAGCGCCATGTGGCCCAAACGTTTACAAATTTCATTTGAGATTGGTGGATCAACTCCATTTAGCAACTTTTATCCCAGAAGTTGAAGAGCCTGAAGAAGCTGAAACACCCAGAGAGGACCAAAAAACAAAACAAAACAAAAAACACGATTAGACAACTGCAAACAAAGACTGATCTACTAGTCACACTGAGTTGTTGTATACAATTTTTGTATTTTTAGATTTTACAATAGTTTATATTTTTTATGTATCTTTTGAGGGGGTATTGCATGCTTTGTTATTTATGGCAAGTCTTGTGTGAGTTTCTCACAAAGTTTTAGTTTTACTTTTCCTTCCTATTGTTAAGTTTGCCATTCAAAGTGGACATCCCAAAACCCAGCAGCAGGGAGAGCAGCACTGCTTATTAATATAACATTGATTTATTTAATAAATTATTAAACTGAATACTTATGTAAATTGCTGTATTTTAATGACGTTTATGAAAGCTAGGTGGTTTACTGTGGAATGTCTTTATAGTATAGTTAGTATAGTTTATAGTGGGCTGTATAAGATTGCAATAGTCATGTTGCACAATGTCTCTATGCATTGGAAATTTGAAGCCTAATTGGATTCAAATTTAGAAGATTTTTGCTACAAGTCCTCTACTTCTTTCACACGGGTACAGTACATTCCTCATGCCAGCACACAGAGCTACACGAGTACAAAACACACAAGCTAGAGCAAATAATACGTGTCTCTAATAGGAGCCAATAGATCACGATATATCCTTCCTCCCTGTGGTAGAGTCTTTAATGCTGGAGTCAGTAGGTTATTGCTGTGGGCGCTGCACCTCCTTCCCTTATGTGCCAGCTTTATCAAGTACAAGCAATTCTTCTTGTGATGTGGTCCTGGATGCAGAAGATGGGCCCTAATGACCACACTTCATCACCAGCCTCAGAGAGCATGTAGGGAGAAACTTGCAGCTTCTGATGTGAGATAAAGATGTGAGCAATGTGATGTTATTGGACCAATAGGCATAATTTGGTTCAAGCCCAGCTTGAGACACACCTGAAGTAGTTTAGGGTTATCATTGGATTAGAAACAGGCAAAACACTACAAACAGGAACTACAGTAAAAGCTGCGGGACCCAGTTGGTAAAGCAGGAAGAGAGACAGGAAAAAGAAAAAAGAAAGAACTTGATTATTACTATCTTTTTATTTCTGTAGTTTACAGAAATAAAACAGAAAGCAATAAAGAGTTTTCCTGTACACTGCGTCGTAAAATTTGAACTTTTTTTTGGCACTTTGTCACATAACTACCTCCAGCGTCTGTATATTTTATTGGTTGTTTTATGTTACAGACAGACACTAAATAAGCATAGTGAAATCAAATAATAATTATAGATTATTTTGCCTTTTGTTGTTACAAATGAAAACCTGAAAAAGGGCACTGAGCCTGTTATAACAATCCCGTTTAACTTGAGGCCCTTAAAAGACATACAGTACAACTAACTGCATTTTAGAAGCCACAAAATAACTAAACACAATTCATCTGTGTGTGATCCAGTAAAATCTGCTCTCTGACGCCTCTTAGGGAACGCAAAGAAACTCTATGAAGACCAGTTAACACAACCGACAGGTCAGGCAGAAAGTTGTTGAACATAGGTGTGCAGAGATCCACTGCTCAGGTGGGAGAGTCTATTGACAGGTCAAATACTATTCATGCACTATACAACCGGACCTTTATAGAAGAGTGGAGTGGTGGCTTAAAGCCACATAAAGTCCCCTTGGGAATTTGCCAAAAAAATCATATCAGAGCCACACAGGTGTTCTGGCAAGATGAGACCACAGTATAACTTTTTAACCTACATGAAAATGTTACCTGTAATACAATACCTTACACTGTACTTCACTCTGAGCACACTATTCCCATGGTGAAGTGTAGTGGTGGTGGTGGTATCATGTGTAGAAATGGATTTTCTTTTGCAGGGAAAGGGAAGCTGGTCAGACTTCATAGGAATTCTGATGCCATTAAATGCAGGACAATCAAAGAAGAAACCATGTTAGAGACTGTGCTCTAAATTTGCTTGAAAGCATGGATTAAAATGGCCTAGTCAAAGCTTAAGTCTAAATTCAATTTTATAGCAAGGCTTCAAGCATATTTTCACAGATGCTCTTCCTTTGAATTTCAGCCAGCTTGCACAAAGAATAAGCAAACATTTTGATCTCTAGATGTGCTAATAAGGTAGAAACCTGCCCCAAACAACTTGCAGCTGTAAATGTTTCCCTGAGGGGGAGGGAGAGTAAATACAAGCACACTCCACACTTTTCAGATCATGATTTTTTTTTTTTAAAGTTTGAAAAAAATACATGTTTTCTTTCTCCTCCACACCACAGTTATGCACTTTTTAACTGCATAAAGTCCCAGTTAAATAGTAAAAGAAAAGAGTCACGGTTACAAACATACATGAAACAAATTGGATCTAAACTGGATTTTTTCCAGTGTGAATTGATGTCAAATCTGCTGTTTGTCAGTTTTGTACCAACGAGCAATGGTACAAAACAACAGACCATCATCATGTGCATGTCTCCGTAGCTCTGAAGGGGGGGCTCACCAACAACCAAATATATACATCTGGATGTCAAGTACTGCACTGAGGACTGTCCCTGTTCAAGATTACCCGCTTGACATCTTTATAGTTTCATGGTAGAGTTCCTCTCCAGCAGAAGTGGGCACAGAAAAACAAGTGTGCCAAAGTGGCTCCACAGTGCCGGTGTGGGACACCAGAGTTTTGTGTTGAAATAATTAGCCTGCTTAGCTGCCATCTGGGCTCTAGTAGCTGCTGTGTGGCATGAGCCAGGTGCTTCATGAGTAATACTACAGAGAGACATGCAGCAGATGCTTGTGTGTGGATCTGCCCAGCTTGGCAAAGATCTGGATTCAGCTAATCCCTGCTACAATTTGTGGAAAAACCCACTAGAGGGAAAACAGAGGAGGCTGCTTTGAGCATAGTGTCATGAAGCGTGCCTCTTTAAAGCCTTTAAAGCAATAACAATAACGTGTCGAAATGGAAAGTAAACTTTTCTAAAGTCAGCAACATTACATGCTATGAACCTGCATTCTTGCCAGGACCGAATCCAAGATCCATCCATCTCACCTGACATAAATCCTGAGCCAAACGATCAGTGCCCTTATCTGTGAAACACAGGGGCTGCTTAATTGCTGCCCCTTCCCCTTTGCAGTTCAAAATCTAAAGAGGTATAAACATTTTTTGAGCAGTTCAGTAGGCCAGTAACTTGATAAGGCCCCTGGATTTACTCGATGAGCTTAGAAAGTTCCTGAGCAAGCAGCAGGCATGTGGTTGTTGTTCCCAGAGGGCTGGGAAACCGTATCTGCCCTGAAGGAGCATCCTCTTTGGTAAGCACTTCTTATCCAGGCCATCACTGCAGGCCGATAGCAGGAGGGTAATATCCAGTAACTGCAGCTTTATGTGCGATCCAATACTTGGATCAATCTCTAGGACAAGGAGGATTGCCATTAACCCCTGAGATTTCTCTCACTTTATTGTAGAACTATTCTTTCCTAGATACCGAAGAAGTACGGAAATCATAATCAAGACGGAAAAAACTGTGTACTTTAAAATTATAAATAAGAGAGGTTTTTATTTTTACAAAAAAAAGGATGAAAAATTTTAAGGCAAATTAGCGAGGTAAAGCAGTTGATTATATGTAAAATGAACACACTCTATCGTGTTCTCCTGTGAGTGCGAGCAAGACTATGTTCTTCTTGCACCCAGAGGTGAAATGACTCACAGATTCATCTGTCTGTGTCTACTTATCTTTGTTTGCATTCAGGCATGTGTTTGAGAGCGTGTATACGTGTCGAGAAAGCCAGAGAGTTCTCAGCAGTGAAGGCATGAACAGAAAAGAGACGGTGACTTCCTTTCAAACTCTGGATACTTTTGGGAGTGTTGTCCAACACGCTCTTCCATGTGACTGAGAGAAAGAAGCGCTAGACTGAAGCCAAGACTCGCTGCACTGACAGAACATTTCTGCCACTCTCACTGAATATAAATAAATCGTCCCTGAAATCAGTAACTCGTTTATAAAGGGATGAAACGAATGAAAGAGCGATGCAAAACTGTCAGATTAGCAGTAAAATTTACAAGTTTACAATCTGGGCGGCTGAAAATAATTATTTTTTCAGATCTCAAGTTAATTCAAAACTGACTCAAGATGTTTGTGCAATAAAACAAAACAAACCAAAGATCAAGAGATACGTATCAGGATCAATATCTTTATTTACTTTATTTTCACACTATGTAACAAGTGCAAGGAATTGTAGCTATTTTCACAAAGCATGGAGCCAATTAACAACAGGGCTAATTTAAAGTATGTTTCTTGTACCTTGTGCAGCTGTTT
>CAEGAF010005931.1:0-34097 GCA_903067075.1 Micropoecilia bifurca
TACTTTTTCTTGTTTTTACTGTTCCACTGTTTAAACTATTTCCATTTCTTCTGCTTTCCTTCACTTCTTATGCTTCTCTCTACTTTTTCTTGCTTTTTTGCAGCAGACATTCTGCTAATATGCATTCTCACGGCTGTTTCGCTAGGAACAGCTATTTTTCTAGTTTATAATGACATCACAGAAAACGTCTTCATCATTTTCCAGCTTTCTATCAGTTGA
The DNA here is from genome assembly GCA_903067075.1 of Micropoecilia bifurca. Classification (NCBI taxonomy): domain Eukaryota; kingdom Metazoa; phylum Chordata; class Actinopteri; order Cyprinodontiformes; family Poeciliidae; genus Micropoecilia; species Micropoecilia bifurca. The sequence continues at coordinate 220 of CAEGAF010005931.1, forward strand.
AGTTACCACTTATAACCACAGCTTCTAGTTTTACACACAAACTGATTATCAGCATCTGCAGATCTAAACTCTGATGCTGAACAGCAGCGACTGTCCTTCAGTTCACTGATAATAGTTTTATTATTAATCTGGTTCATTAAAGAGCTTAGTGCTCAATTACCATCTGTGACCACAGGAGGGCAATACTGAGTTCTACAGAAAAATTTAAAATGCAAAATTCACTTTTTGCATGTTTCTTTCCTTCCATTTGGGTAATTACTGCTTCTAGAAGAAACAAGAGCAAAACATTATACATGAAACATCCAGCCTTGGTGTCTGCAAGACATCCTGTTACAAAAACCTCAAATGTTGCGTCACCATTTTGTCATAGCGACCCAGGCTGAGCCCTTCACCTGGCAACCAAGTGCAGCTCCAACCACAAGAAATGCTGACTTTGTTCTGCTGGTTTTATGCAGTTACAAAGGCTGTAGTGCAGCAGAGCATAGCCAGATCTATAGCCAAATCCTATTAAAAGGTTTAATTAGCTACCAGGCTCCAACATTTATCCAACATGGACCCTAAAGGCAACATGGACCCAGAGGCAACACGGACCCCAACATGGATCATCACCTTTGGCAGCTTCTGATGCCTCTCCAGAGCTTATGTCGCATCATCTCTCTCCCTCCCTTTAAGAAAATGTTTCCAACCCTCCAGATCCTCATCTAGAGGAGAATCCACAGAGAATCGCTTTGATCTTCCTGGTCATGCTGGTCCCACCTTATGGTGTTAAAGGATAGCGTGTTTTTGAAACCAGGGGCGCAGTACGTATCAGCCTCCCAGGTTCCACCTATAGGAACAGCATGTGGGAAAAGTGACCAGGAGTCTGAATAGCAGCCCAGTCTTCAATGAGCCTCACACACACATGGACATATTCTACACTACACACGCTGACTGGACTGAAAAACCTTTTCTCCCACTGAACGTCCTCTGGTCAGCTTAGGGACTAGCGTGGAAGAAACTGGACCAAACAGCCGTCCTTAGCTTTTCCTTTATTTCAACAAACCCATCAGGATTTTTCCTAATACTACTTCACAGAAATTAATCCAAATAAACTTTGAACAGACTTAAAATTATAGGAAACAACTTGATTTTCCCAAATTATCAGACATTGTGACCTAAATGGTTAGTCTAGTTAAAGTAACAGTACCTGGACATGAAATAAACTAAGTGATCTTTAGATTGTCTTCCTCTTGTGGTCGCTGATGGTAACTGCAATAAAGCTAAATTAGTTACACTTTCATCTTCAAACTACAACATGCTTTTTGCTCTAACATAAAGTAACATTTTTAGAAACCAGAGCTGGAGGATAGTTTCTTATTTTAAATAGTTTACTCCCTAAACTAACATAATGATTAACATTTTATTTACTGGTTGATTTGGAGGCTAAACCTAGAAACTCCAGCTGTTCATAAAGCTACAGAGGATTCTTTGCCCTCTGCTGGCCAGTTATGGTAACTACAATCAACATAAAGCTGAATAAATTACATTTATGCACATTTCCTGTTGGCTCAATCAAAAATAAAACATCTTAACATGAAGTTACGTTTTTACAAATTTAAGCAAAAAGAATTGTAAGAAATTAGCAGAAAACTCTGAGCTTCTTATTTTACAAAGTTTGTTTTCTTACAATCTTTACTGGTTTTAACTGCTGTGCTACAATTACAGCCATGATAGAAAATCTACATAAACTAGAAAGTAGCAACATTTAAGGGACATAAAGACTCGATAGTAAACAGCTTCACTATCGTTAGCTGGAACTAAATGTACTATTAAACTAAACAGCACAGTGAAAATTAAGTTTTATATTAATTATATTTCTGCGTCAACATGACTCTTCAACTTTAAACCCTAATACAGTTACGGGAGCTGATTTTTATTCAAACACCGTAAAATATCTTAATTTATTCTTGCAACAACTAGAAAGTGTTTAATTCCACAAACAGTGAAGCTGCGCTCTACAGCCACAAGAGGGCGTAAATTATTGGTTGGAAGATTAATCTCCAGTTTAAACTTTAGGCTGATACTGTGGCAATAAATGAGTTGCTGGACATTAAAGTTGATATTTTAACATTGAAACATTTATCCTTTAATTATGACAATGGAGTCAAATTGCAGATTTGTCCTAACCATTTACAGAGACATGAAATGTCCAGAAACAAGAGAAATCTGTGAAATAAATATCTTTAATTGTTTTCATGGTCATCATAATTCTGACTCAGAGCTGGAAAGCAGAAACCATCCAATGGCTTTGCTGCGTCTCTCAGACACAACCATGCAGGAAATCTCCCATAAAAAAACAAACAAAATAAAAAATATATATTAAAAAATTATGTGTACCACTGATATACAGATCTGATATAAACAGGCGAATTGGTCACAAACCAATCAGAATTATAAACATGGCTTCCTTTACAAGACAGAACGAACAAGGAAACAAGAGGTACGTTTTCATTTTACACATCTGTACATTTTATCATTATTTTAATGTTTGTACCTCTGCAGGTCAGAACACACACACACACACACACACACACACACACACACACACACACACACACACACACACACACACACACACACACAAGGAGTGACAGCAGTGGCTAAAGGGAGAACTGTGGGTGTATCTGCAGCAGACAAATACTGAAGAGTTCAACCACTGCTGAGCAACGCCCCCTGGAGGTGAAAATGACACATTACATTCAGCAGAGGTGAACCGGACCTTCAACACACACACACACACACACACACACACACACACACACACACACACAGAGACACAGACACAGACACACACACACACACACACACACACACACACACACAGACACAGACACAGACACACACACACACACACACACACACACACACACACACAGAAAAACAGTGTTTAAAATGTGCAAAGAAAAGATTTGTGAAGCTGCTTCAGCGACAGCTGCTGAGGAAATGGGAGAAAGCATCAGTGGATCCCACAGTGGCTCCTGGTGGTCAGGCGTCCACCTGCAGGACTTCCTGTTGGCACCAGAACCGCCGGCAAACGGATCAGAGCAGCCAAATCTTAGCAACTCGCTAGAAGAGCTTTACTGATCCACTTCCTGCTGCTGCTGCCACCTAGTGACCCAGGAGACTCTGCAACACGTCCAGACGGAGCTGCGGCCGGTTCTGCAGCGTAAACACAACCTGCCAGTGGAATCTGGACCTTTAGGAAGACCTGCCCCCAGCTCAGCGTCTGATTGGCTGCTCAGAAACCTTCAGAACATGTGACCGTCATCAGTGGTCAATTTCAAAGCATCCCAACTCTGATGCGTTTAATATTGTGGGAAGAGGAAGCCGACTCTTCAAGAGGCGGCAAGTGGCTGCAGAACGGATCAGAACCAGTCGGTTCTGGTCGGACCCAGTGAGCCCGGCTGAGATCCTGTTGGGTTCCAGCTGCAGAAAAGGCATAAACGGATGGCACCGCTGAACTGGGTCAGCTGGGGTTGGGTTTGGAGTGAATGCGGCTCATCCAGGAGGCCAGAACCTCTGGACCGGGTCGTACCAGGCTGGACCGGGTCGCATTGGATTGTACCGGGTCGTCCAGTGCCATTAGAACCACAGAAGGCACACGGCGCCGACTGAAGAGGAAGTTTCTGGGAGTGTTTCGTTGGGTCGTCGCTCTGGGTTCTGGAGTGGATTACATTCTGGGTCGGGTCGGGTCCAGAACACGTACCGGCCTCTGACAGGTTAAGGTGCTGAAGCCAAACGTCGGGTCCTTCTGCTCCGGAGAAGAGGCGGGGCCAGAGGCAGCCCCGCCCCTCAGCTAAGGCCTTATTGGCTGCTCTGCAGGTGGGCGGGGCTTCAATGCACGAAGAAATGCCGCAGCAGCTCATCTGCAGACGGACGGTGCTTGGTTTCCACGAAGATCCGCCGCAGGAACTCCCTGCAGTGGTCCGACACGTGTGGCGGCAGCACCGGGTTGGTGGGCTGGGTGGCAATCTTAAAAATGGCCGCCATGGCCTCGAACTCGGCCCAGGGCGGCCGCTGGGTCAGCATCTCCACCACGGTGCAGCCCACACTCCTGAGATCAGAGAGCGGAGGATCATCATTACAGAGCCAATAACATGCCAGAACCGGCCGTCTGGGACCAGAACCTCTGTGACCGGCGTGGCGTCTCACCAGATGTCGGCCTTGCGGCCGTAGCCCTCGCCGCTGATGACCTCCGGACTCATCCAGTACGGCGTTCCCGTCACCGACTTGATGCCCGTCCCCGACAGGCAGATGGTCTGCAGCCGCCGGCTGGCGCCAAAGTCGCCCAGCTTCACGTTGCCCACCGAGTCCCGCAGGATGTTGGCGCCTGGGGGAACAACGCACGCCTCGTCATCGTCTCTGCAGACAGGAAGCGGCGCTGCAGACAGGAAGCGGCGCCTCACCTTTGATGTCCCTGTGGACGATCATGTTGCTGTGCAGGTAGGACACGCCTTCCAGGATCTGCCGCGTGTAGCGCCGTGTCACGCTCTCCGTCAGCGCGCCGTACGCCTTCAGCTGGTCCTTGATGGAGCCCTGCAGCCCGACAGGAGGAGGTCAGAGGACTGGACCCGGGTGTGACCAGGACCAGAACCAGTGCTCACCCCCGGCATGTGCTCCATAAAGATGGACAGCGTGCGCTCCAGGCCGTCCCGCAGGCAGCCGTAGTACTGGACGATGCGCTCGTGGCAGAGGTTCTTCAGCAGCTGGATCTCACACTCCAGGGCGCTCACCTCCTTACTGGTCTCTGGGCTTTCCGGGTCAAACTGGACCTGCTTGACGGCCAGTTCCCGACCCGTATCCGCGTCGTAGCACAGGTAGACCCGGCCGAAGGCGCCCTGGCCCAGGAGCTTCCCCAGCCGCCAGTTGGTCGGCGCGCGCGGCGCTGTGGAGGACCAGGCCGAGACGGTAAGGAACAGCAGAAGAAGAGCGTCCCGTGGTGAGGAGCGGGACTCACAGCGGCTTGGCGGACTGATGTCCATGACGGACAGCGTGGTGCTGGCCTCGATGTCGCTGCCGCGCCGCCTCCTGTTGGGGGCCGGTCCGGGGCCGGGGGGCGGAGCCTCCTCCAGGTCGGGGGTGAACACGCTGCTGCCGCTGCTGGTGCTGGGCGACTGCTCCGTGGGGCTGAAGCTGACCGGAGAGCGGAAGCTGTGGACCTGCGTCCGCCGAGCGCGAGGGAACGTCTTCCTGCCTGCAGAGACCAGCAGGACCTTCAACAGCCGGACAAAACGGCCAGAGTTCTGAAGTTCTGGACCCCTCCAGTCCGGCTCACCGTCGCTGTAGTCCTGCAGGCCGAAGGGAACGCCGTACCGCCGCGGGTACGTCCCGCCTTTCCCCGACTTCTCAAACACAGGGAGGTCATACTCTGCAGAAACACAGGGGGTCAAAGGTCAGGAGCCCCATCAGATGGACAATGAGGCTCCTGACCTTCTATCTGGTAGAAAACATTCACATTTGCAGATGACATGTTGTTTTTTCAAAGATTACAGGATTTTCTGACCTCAAATATTACTGTATTTTGGAGTGAAAACATTTAAAACAAATTAATTGATGAATAATTAGCTGCAGGACAGAATGTTTAAAAAATATTTTTTTACATATTGAAACTAACTCAGTTTCTCTGTGTTGTGATATTCTGTTAAAGATCCATCTCCTCTGCCTTCTCCCAACCAATCAGTGCCAGGGGCAGGTCGTTGTCAATCATCATATGCATGGCGCTGCTCACCCCTCTCCCTCTGTTATGCTTCTGATAGCAGATCCTGTCAAGAATGCTAAGGCTAGTTAGTGTATCTAACTTGTAACGTTTCTCCACCATTAGCACGTTTAGCAGCGAGTATGTGAGATTGATTAACAGCACTTATCTGTTTATTTTATTCAACACTGATTATATTGATATCATTGTATTTGTTTTCATCAGCATTTAGTTATATTACCCATTTTTCAGGTTCATCTCTTGCATTTTTAAAAATTATTTTTCCCATATTGAGCTTCAGCCACCTGGCTGTAATGTGCTTCTACTGCCACCAGGTGGCAGCAATCTGCCAGCTGAGCCTTCGGTTGTTTTGTTGCATAATGGCTGAGATGAATTTAACTTCCTGAGTTTTTCTGGGCTGCATGATGTACTGACAATATTTTCTAACTGCTGAGGTCAAAGTGCGGCGCTGCTGAGGCCACAGAGGATTCAGGAACGACTAGCAGACCTGAAACTGAACCTGACGCGTCATTCACCTGGAAAGTCCTGGTGGTTGTCGGGGTAACTCTGAGCTCGAGGCATCCTGGACTTGGGGTAATCGCTGGCAGAAGAAAGAGAAACAACCCGATTCATCCTGAACTTCCAAGCTTTAAATCATCGCTATAGCAACCAGGTGCTGACCTGTCCAGCGGGCTGTCCAACGACGGACAGCTTCCAGACGCAGAGTTCTCCGGACTGCTCATCGACAACGGGTCCAACATCTGGAGGACAGAAACACGTCCAGAGAAAAGGTTAACCGTAACCCAGGGAAACCGAGAGCGTCCTCCTGCCCTCAACCCAAACTGGTTCAGGAAGGTGGTCTGATGACCCAAACTGTTTGGTCTGATGACCCAAACTGTTTGGTCTGATGACCCAAACCGTCCCTACGATCTGAAGGGTCCTCCGTAGTTCTGGTAGTAAAGGACCAGCTGATCTGGAAGACATGAAGCCCAGTTTGGGTCAGTCAAAGTGCTGGTACCTGGTCCATGCTCTCTGGGATGAACTCCCCCTCGCTGTTGATGCTGGTGAAGGAGCCGTTCCTCGCCACCTGCTGCAGCGCGTCGGGAATGTACCCCGGAGGCGGCGAGCTGCGGTCTGTGGAATGGGAACCTGGAGGGGACAAAGGGTCACGTCCAACGGAGACCTGGAGCCGAGGGACACGGGAAGCCGGGACGTTACTCACCAGCCCGGAAGCCCGTGTTGTCCAGCTCCTCGTGGGACGGCAGGAGGTCCATGCTGGACGAAGCGCTCTGGAGGAACAAAAACACCTGAAGCTGGTTTCTACAGTCCATCCCAGAATCAGTGTTTTGCAATCAAATATCTGATATTGCAGATCAGATTCAGAGAGTCTTGCAGGTTTGAAAAGATTTTCATGAGCCGGAACGTATCTGCACTGAATCAGTGAACATCTGGAACATGGTGACTGATTGGACCTCCAGGCCGACTGTGGGAGGGTTTACCTGCAGCACCAGCAGGATCTTCAGGCTCTTCATGTGAACGCTGCGGTCCAGCAGCTCCACCGCCTTGTCCAGGTCGTCCTGCGTCGTCAGCGGAATCACCAGCTGCAGCAGCGACAAGCTCAGTTAGTTAGTGAAAGCACCGAACCGGCCGCCGCCGCTCGGCTCGGACCGAACCTCGTTGTTGGTGTAGTGGAGGTCCAAGGTCTGACCAAAGGCCACCCTGGCTTTGGCCTGCAGGTCCTCCAGCTTCAGCGGCCGAGGGAACTGCAGGATCCTGCGGAAAGGGACAGAGGTCAGAGGTCAGGAAGGCCAGGACGATGCAACAGGACGTGAAAGCTCACCTCTTCTCTCCTTTGAACTCGAACTTCACCCTCACGTCGTTCTGTGGAAACAAAGCAGAGATCAGTGAGCCTCCGGTCAGTGAGCCTCCGGTCAGTGAGCCTCCCGACGCTACCTGGTTCTTGGGCGATGAGGCTTTGGGTTTCCCCAACTCCGACAGGAAGGCCGCAGGACGGCTGGAGCGGTGCAGCTCGGCCAAGTCCTGCATGATGGAGTTCAGGGCCTCCTGCTCATCTGGGAGGTCAAACGGGGTCATGAGCACAGCAGGACCGACCGGGCGGACGCCGCCGCTCATCGCTGACCGGCAGACTTACCCATCATGGCACGGCGACTGACCCAGCAGGCTCGGACGGAGGACTCTCCCATCAAAGGGACTCCCTTCTCCTGCAGCAGCAGATCACAAACCGGATGAGTGAATCAGATCAGTGAACTGGTTCAATGAATCAGATCAACAAACTGCTTTTCAGGATGGAGACCAGAGAAAAATCTACAAGAGACAAAGCTCAGTTTTCCCCAAATGTTCTGGTTCTGAACATGTAGACTCAGAATGTCCTGCGTTGTCTAGGCTTAATAAAAACCTGATGGACCAGAACCAGCAGCTGGTCTGACGACCCAGAACTTTCCAGACTCTGGATCCTTCATTGACACTCCCACCCCTCCCCAACCTGTTGCTGGTTCATGTCTGAACCTCTAAACTCCCCTCAAGGCCGCAGTTATTCTGCTTTTCCACAGTTTTTCCTTCCACTAAGCTTTCCATAAATGTATACGACACTCAAAGCTGATTTAGCATTAATCTTCTGTGTTTAGGAGTCAGCGGTCTCTGAGCGGTTGGGGTCACCAACCATGACCTGAACAGTGAATTTCAGTATGGACACATGAAGTAGGTTGATTTATCAGAGAGACCAGAGAGTTCTGCACACAAACACTGAAGATTATTAGAAATATCCACCAGTCTTTATTCCAGACTCGGTCAAAGTCTTGGTAAAACCTGGTGGACACATGATGCCTCAGGAAGTGACCGATCGGCACAACTACAGCCTGTAGAAAACAAACATCTAGACATTTAGTTACATTTCTTCTATAGACTAACAGCCATAACAGACGTCAATCAATGCCGTTCATCTCTTCTGTCATTTCCCAAATATCTGGGCTGACTTCAGAGGTTTAGAACTTAACCAGTCAGAACTTATCAGATTCTTCTCTGTCTTACTCCTAACAATCATAAAGTTGATCTTTTTGGCATTATAGACCAATCAAAACAGATAAAAAGCCACCAAATGGTCAGGGATCACCAGGTGGCAACATGCTCCCTTCCTGACTGACCCAAACATGAAAGCAGCAGTTTTCCCTCAGCTCACATTCAGTGACAGAAACCAATATTAATAAACAATTAGAAATCTGTGTCCTCCTCTGATATGAAACTGTTTTCCATGATTCACACGACCAAAAGCATCATTAAGACACAAATACTGACCTTACACATGTTTAGCTCTAAACCAAACTGATCCTCCATCGTATTTCAAATCCTCAGTGGACATTTTATCCAAACCACTTGCTCTGTTGTCTGTCAGATCGCCATTGATTAATTCATTCAGTAAATTAAACTTAATCGCCTTTATTATGTTTTCATCTGAAATAAGGCAAACAAAGTTGTCAGAAGTGACGGTAATGAACGGAATCAGATCAGGATGAGCCCAAATCCGGAGCTGATTAATGATCAGTTGTTATATAAGGCTGAGCAGCAGCTTTCTGTGGTTATCAGGAGATAATTATTACCCAGCTTTCATTGAACTGCAGCCCCGGAAGCTAACGGCAACAACTGTTGCTAGCAGGTTCAACACTGCGAACTGCATCATTATGGACGTAAATAAGAAGCTAACCGCGTTTAGAAGTACAGTCCCAAACACAGGTTGTCAGATGAACTGATGAATCGTAACCCTCTCATATAAAGGGTGAAGTTGTTAGCAGGGAGCGGGACGCAGCGAGCTGTCACGTCAGGGAAGTTATCAGGCTAAGCTGATGCTAAACTTTGGGGCTATAGCCGCACAGCTAACCAGGCTAATCTACGCTGCAACACAACCGAGACAGAAAAAAAAATCCAGACTCAAAGCAAGAAACGCCGGAAGTGTCTTCTGACCTGCGGGCTGATTTAATCCAGACTCACTTCCTCATCCACAGGGCCGGTGACAGGAGCCCCGGGCCCTGCGGACAGCAGCTGGAGGAAGCAGAAGTTTGGCTCCCAACTTCACTCGAGTCCTGCTGGGCCACGACGACCGGGCCCGATAAGCTGGCGGTTTAACCCGCAGGGTCCCTCCGGAGGTGGGGATGACTGAGCTGGAATATGTCCGACACACTGTCCCCGTGGGTTTGAGACAGAAAGCAGACAGAAATTAGTCCACAGCTTTCATTTTGTGGCGCTGCAGACCCCGGTTGATGGTAGCTTCGGTGGATGTTGACCCACAGAGGAGTCAAGATGGCGTCTAGCGAGCAGAACTAACCGGAAGTGTGCTGCTTTACTTGAAAAACATAAAAGCACGAAGTCCGGTTTTCAAGGAATTTTCATAGTTTAGTTTTATTTTGACGACAAATCACCGGAAGTGGCTGTTTTCATTTTAGTGCTATTGATTGACTTTAACCCCTCACCTCATTGGATGAGTCCAACAAAAACACGAGTCAGAAGTGATGTCAGATCACGACCGAAAGAAAAATCTAATAGTTCTGACCCGGACAACTGCGTGTTCAGTTTTTATTTTATTTAGCAAGTAGGTTTTCAAAGGTATTGATTTTAAACCATTTTAAAAAATAAATCAGATTTAAAGTTCCATTTGTTTTCTTTTTCAACTTCAAAGTTTGAAATTTAAAGCAAAAATAAATGTTTCGTTAAAAAATCTGCTTATGCTGTTCTAAGCCCCCAAATCACCAGGAGTCTCTCATAAACGCTTTAATACAGACCAGAGATTTAATATAAAAATGCTTATTTGTGCAAAATGAAAATCTTATTGAATTTGATGGGTTAAGAATAGATAAATTACAAGAGATAAAATTACTAGCTTCATTGTTAACAGTTAAGATCAGCTACAATAAGCTTGATATTTCCTTTGGGTTTAAGTTTTGGTCTCTTCATAAATACATTTCAGCACATAAATTATAAAATGTTGTTTTTAGCAGAGCCAATTAAACCTGGACCTATTTCCCGGATTCCGTCGATCTTAAGGTTTTCTAATAGGAAAGGCACAAACCAAGCTAAACCACAGCTTTCTCTTCACAAAGTTGATTCATTTTTAACAAAACACATGTAACTTTTTATATGAGAAGAGTTTGATTCAGTTTATTTACAAATATGTCCCACTAAAAATCTTCTGAAAAACATTTTTAAAGCAGTTAAACACCTTGCAAAACGTAAAATATTACATTAAATCATTACTCTAACGCTTATTTATAAAAGAAGATTTGGACAAAAAAACCAAAAATACAACAAAACGTTTTCTCCCGAAAAAGGTTTTACTTTGACTGAATTTCAGCTTTTCCGGTTGGTAGAGGAAGCCGCTTTTATTTTGAAAGAGTTCCCTGCGTCATTTCCGGCTGCTGCAGCATTCTCACAACAGACGCGTTTGGAATCTAACGCTACATCTGCTGTCGGGACGTTTACCGGGACACAGAAGAGACGGACATGTCAGACACGGTGAGATGCGATCGGTTGAGGATCATGTCGGGTTTCCTCCGCGCAGCCACCGGAAACGCGTGTTTTAAAGCGTCTTTTTGTCCGTAGGACCTGGTTATCTAACGGGCTAATGGCTAACTGATGTAGCTTCAGGCCCGAAACTCAACAGTTTTAGCTTCTGTTTCGAATCAGTTGGAAAAACAAAAGTTCTGCTAGGAAACAGAGAGAGTCCAAATGCTCGAGGCAGGCAGAGTGTGAGGTTCGGTGGTGAATCCATCAGAGGAAACGTCCAGGTCTGGCTGACATGTCTCTGTTTGGTTTGTGCTGTTTGTTTATTTTCCAGGAGACAAAACCTTCCGGTCAGGATGGGGGCGACAAGAAGGATGGAGAGTACATCAAACTAAAGGTCATCGGCCAGGTCAGGACTCCGGGCATTTAGGCTCATTCACATGAATTAACACGAGAAAGTGATGCTGGATCATCTGCTAATCCCTCCAGATTACAAGAATAACAGAAAGTTATCATGTGAGCTGCTAGTTTAGGTTTAAGGTTTAAAATATGTGACCGAAACCACAATAAAGGCTTATTTTCTTACGTTTCTCACATAATCTTTGATTTAATTGATACATTTTAGTTAAATGATTTGTAATCGCCCTTTATTCAGCCTTAAGATCAGCTCTGATATTTTCACTATAATAAGAAACTCTGAGCCCTTCATAATAAACTAATGGTTATTATTCAATTTTGAAGTTATTCGACTTGTGTGATGGAGTTAATGCATCACATCCTGGAGTATTAATGAAACCAGAAGGATTAATCATGAAACCAGATTATTTTGGGTTACAACACAGATGATCTGATCAACTCCCGTAAATTCAGTCTGTTTATCCTGGTATCCTGATTTATTAATCAGTGAATATTTCCTGATCCTGAAACGTTCAGTGTTGGTTCTGAGATTCTGCCCGTTTTACCGTTGAGCAGCTGAAGCTTCACAGCCGTGTGGACTGTGAAGTATTTAATGCTCTGAAAAGCAGGTCAGATTTTTATAAACAGTTTACTTTATTAGCCAGTAGAGTTTAATTCCTTAATTTTAAATCATCCCACCTCATTTCTCGCAGCACAGCTATGATTTTATTAAGAATCCTTCTAACTTTTAATGTTTGAAAATCACTCAAATGAAAAAATAGGGACTTTTTGGTAACACTTTATTTGACTGACATGACACCGTCATAAACATGACATAACGCCTGTCATGAACATGGAGTCTTTATGAATGTTGTCATGAAGTGTCATTCGGTAAATAATGACACTTTTAATGCAAAAGTGTCAAGAAAAGTCAATTTCTTCAAATGGACTTTCAAGAGTTACCTTGAAAGTCCATTAAAATGTCAACTTTGCATTAAAGTGTCCTTATTTCCAAAATAATGCAAAGTTGGGACTTTTAATACACTTTCAAGGCAACTTTATAAGAAACTTTGCATTAAACGTGTCATAATTTACCAAATAACATTTTATGACAACTGTCATAGACATTCATAAAAACTTCTTCCATGTTTATGACACGTGTTGTCATGTTTATAACAGTGTCATGTCAGTCTTATTCACACACCGTCAAATAAATGTTAACATTTTTCCCTCTAAACCGTCCAAATGATGAAGCTCTACAGATGTTCAGAGAAGCTGCGCTGATTGGATCAGTTTCTGCAGAACCTCTTCAGGCTCAAAAACCAAAATAGATCCAAAGTTTGATATTCAATTAATCTGCATTTTCCCCCGTGATGCTGCGATACTTTCAGTCTGAACCGAATCTGGACTGGTCAGATTCAGCAAGATGATAATTTGGTAAAACATTCATTCCTGCTGGATTTAAACCTCATCAAACAAGCCCGCAGCCGCGTCTCTTCTTCTGTGGTTAAAGCCGTCGCTGCCGTTAGCCTCCGAAGCTTCAGCAGATTTCTGCCTCTGAAAAAGCTGCACTGTTTCTCTGCACAGGACAGCAGCGAAATCCACTTCAAGGTCAAAATGACGACACATCTAAAGAAGCTGAAAGAGTCCTACAGCCAGAGACAGGTAAGACCTCTGACCCCTCCTGACCTGTGACCCCCTCCTGACCTCTGACCCCGGGTGTTTTCCCGTCTGCAGGGCGTCCCAGCCAGTACGTTACGGTTTCTGTTCGAGGGCCAGAGAATCGCAGACAACCAGACTCCCAAAGAGGTAACCAATAATATTGAAAACCCTGGACTGACCTGGTCCAGGTCAGTCCAGGTCAGTCCATCCAGGTCCAGGTCTCCCTGTGCTCTGCATACAGTTTGGGTCCTTCCAGGTCCAACATTAACCCAGTCTCTGTCTCTGTCCGCTGCAGCTGGGGATGGAGGACGAAGACGTCATCGAGGTTTATCAAGAACAGACCGGTGGACTTTGGACCGATTAAATTTCCAGTTTTCTCCTTTTTGCTGATTTTCTATTTTATTTTGTATGGATGTAATTTTGTTTCCGTTTCAAACCATCTGGATCTGCTCGGGCTTCCAGCGCTGGACGTTAGATTTTAATGCTGATGGTTTCAGGTTGTGGTTTTAATACATGTTGTTAAACGATGAAAATGTTTTTCTGGCTCTGAAGCAGTCCAACGTTTCTGCTTCTGAAAGGCTTAAAGTCTCCAAACGTCCTTGAATACTCAAACTGAACAGAATCAGATGAAAACCAAATGTATATTCTATCATTTTTATCTGATTTGGATTTCATTGAAGTAAAAACCAGCTGATCAGTTTTCAGGGAGAACTCAAGCTGAAGCAGCTGCAGTTCACTCGGTGGCCACCAGGGGGAGCTGGTGGTTTTCATGGGATCTGAGGCAACTTAGCCCTTCCCTGGCAGAGAGATCTCACTCTGACCGGTTTCTGCAGGTCGAGCTTTCAGTGAAATGACTGATTTAAACTCTGATCATGTTTTCACCTTAGCGTTAGCGCGCCGGAATGCTACGTCTCCTCAGTTCCAGCTTCTAGAATCAGATTTTCTATTTAAGCTTGTCGTTTTAAACTCTGATGAAAATGCTTCTCTGAGTGAGGATGAAGAGGCTGGCTGTGGAAACTGGGAGATGTTTTCTCCACTGCCACTCGCTGCTCCCAGGTGGGGTCAGAAACGGCTCCGCCTCCCTCCAGGCTCATCATCATCATCAGGGGAACCACGATGCAGATGGTTTGAAATTTTGGAAATGAGCCGTTTCTCTTTTTTTCAATAAAATATTTAAGAAAAGTTGACTTTACAGTTTTATTAAACCAGTGTGTTTATTTAAGGGTAAATACAAATGCACACCACACTTTTCAGATGTTTGTTTTAAGAGATTAGGTCATTTGGACCAGACCAGATTTTCACTCTGTTTGGGGAACTGACGGTCTGATGGGATCCTGCAGCTTAACAGGATTAGGATCACAGCCTAGTCCTCTGCTGGCAGATGACCTCAGATTATATTCCCATGAATATGAAACATGGTGAAGCTCCTTCAGTTTGGGATCAGTGTCCAGGAATTTCAGCTTCCCTCCAAAATAAGAGGCTTGGGAATGTTGCATGATGGGACCTTTAAAACTGATTTCTCTGTTCATCTTAAATAAAAATTATGATTACACAAAAACTACAATAAATTACTAGAAAATATTTAAATATTAAAATCACCAGGAGATAAATCAGGATTTGGCTTTCAGCAGCAAAACAATTAGCAGCAACACAACAAAGACGCAGTACCAGGCCTACTGGGCCTAGAGGGAAAGGACCAGGAGCTGGACCTCTTCATGTCATACTTTCAGCTTCTAGAGAAATGAAGTAAATCAGTTCCAAACCAGCATTTCTGTTTCTATCTGAATTGTTGAAGCTGAACAAAAAACACTTGGAGAGTCGGAACTGAGAAACGGAGAAACAGTTTTTGTCACGATGAGGTTTTCCCACTTTGGGCCTCATGGTCAGGTTTCATTGTTTCAAAGTGCTAGTGGCAGCCGCTTCTCTGGCAGCCGCCTCTGCTCTGGCGGCAGACTCTGCTGCGGCGGCAGCAGTCTCTGCTGCGGCGGCCTCTGCTCTGGCGGCAGCAGCCCCTGCTCCGGCGGCAGCCTCTGCTCTGGCGGCAGCAGCCTCTGCTCCGGCGGCAGCAGCCTCTGCTCTGGCGGCAGCAGCCTCTGCTCCGGCGGCAGGCTCTCTGTCAGGCACTTGAGCTGCTCCTCGCCCAGCTTGATTTTGTCATCCAGCTTCCGCTGCTCGATGATGAGCGCAGACTTCATCTTGACAAAGTGGCGGTAGTCGTCCAGGTTCTCGGTGTCCAGGTGAGCCTCCATGATGGCGAACACCAGCCGCTCTCTGCGGTCCAAGTTCTCCTTCAACTCCTTGGCGTCGTCATGCTGCCTCATCAGCAATTTCCGCTTCTCGGTCAGCGTTCGCTGGAGGAGGGAGGAGGTGAGTTAACAAGACATGCTTATTGTAGCTAAAGATAGTGGGAGCTAAAGCTAGTTGTAGCTAAGGTTTGTAGCAGCTAATGCTAGTTGCATTTAAAACTAGTGGCATCTAAAGATAGTTGTAGCTGAAGCTAATTGCAGCTAAAGCTAGTGGCAGCTAAAGCTAGTGGGAGCAAAGGCTAATTGTAGCTAAATCTAGTTGGAGCTAAAGCTAGTGGCAGCTAAGGCTAATTGCAGGTAAAGCTAGTGCCAGCTAAAGCTAGTTGTAGTTAAGGCTAATTGCAGCTAAAGCTAGTGGCAGCTAAGGCTAATTGCAGCTAAAGCTAATTGAAGCTAAAGCTAGTGGCAGCTAAAGCCAGTTGTAGCTAAGGCTAATTGCAGCTAAAACTAGTTGTAGCTAAAGCTAGCGGCAGCTAAGGCTAATTGCACCTCAGGCTAATTGCAGCTAAAGCTAGCGGCAGCTAAGGCTAATTGCACCTCAGGCTAATTGCAACTCAGGCTAGTTGCAGCTAAAGCTAGTTGTAGCTAATGCTAGTGGCAGCTAAGGCTAATTGCAGCTAAGGCTAGTGGCAGCTAAGGCTAATAGCAGCTAAAGCTTGTTGTAGCTTATGCTAGTGGCAGCTAAGGCTAATTGTACCTCAGGCTAATTGCAGCTAAAGCTAGTTGTAGCTAAATCTAGTTGCAGCTAAAGCTAGCAGCAGCTAAGGCTAATTGCAGCTAAAGCTAACTAACAATGGTGACCTCAGCTGTCCCACCCTCTCCTCTGTGGACGCTCCGTCCTCCAGGGTGTTGAGGGCGTTCTCCACCCGAGCGAGGCGTCCTGACAGTGACAGCAGCAGGCTCACCACCTTGTCCAGGTCGCCCACAAACATGCGGAACCTGTCGACCTGGTTGGGCTGGCAGAGGCGCCGGACGGTGGCGTCCACCTGCCGGCCCAGCGCCTCGTTGTCCTCCACGTCTTCCGCCAGGCTCTGCCGCGCCTCCCGCAGCACCGCCAGCTTCCTGGCCAGGCTGGACATCAGCTCTTGCTGAAACCCGATAAAAAGGGTAAAACAACTTTACTTGTCCGCTGTGCGGCGTGTCGGGGCGTCAGAGGACAGGCTTTACCTTTTTACTGGCCAGATCGCCGTCCAGCTCGTCCTCGGAGTCCTGCTCGTCCAGCTGCTCCTGCATGTCCTTCATCTTGATGAGCAGCTCAGCTTTGGGAGCCGATGTGTTGTAGTAGGAGGAGCTGGAGACCAAAGAGGCGGAGACAGAGACGTCCTCCTCTTCTCTCCTGAGGAACCACAGGTTGTCATCGTCTGAACTTTACCAGAAATCAAGACATTTCTTCTCTCCTCTAAGTTCTTACTTAATGACCAAATATCACTGAACTAAGCTCAAATTACACAGAAAAAACACATTTAATTTAGATTTACTATCCAGTTCCTGAAATGTATTTGGTATTTCAGCTGTTATCCACCAGAGGGCGACTTGACTAACGCCCAGCTGATGTTGGTTTAGTTGTTCTGGGACTAATGGACAGTGTTACAGCAGGAGTCCAGTCCTCAATCATCCTGCTACTTGTAGCTCCAGGAACCTTCATCCGGCTCGGCACTCGGCTGGTAACGAGTGTTTTACCTGATCCAGGTGAGTCGGAGCAGAGGTGGTGCGACTGGACTTGGTCCTTGGCTTTAAAACAATCACCTCTTGTTTTTCCTGAGTTTTAGGAACTCATGTGACTCTAAACGGTTAAAGTGTGATATTTTAGGAATAGCTTGTGGTTTGGACCTGCTGGTGCCGGGCGTCCTGGATCCAGTGGACGGCCTCCTGCGCAGCTGGGCCGCCTCCAGGACCGGGTCCGGGGCAAACAGCCCCTCCATCAGGTCCATGGTGGTCCTCCTGCCGCTCTGGTCCAGGATGTCCACCAGAGACTTGTCCCTGCCCATGATGTCCCTCGCCAGCTCGTCTCTCTTGGCGTCCTCCTCCAGGGTCCGGGCTCCGTCGGGATCTGGTTCTGGTTCCTGCCGGCTGCAGGAGCTGAACGGAGCTGCTGTCTCTTCAGGTAGAGAAGACGGGCAGCCGGACTCGGCGCTCTGCGGCAGCTGACCCCGCCGGTCCGCGCCGCCTTCGCTCTGGACCATCTGGACCGGAACCGTTCTCACCGGGCCGCGCGCTTCCATCGCTGCTGGGTTCTGAGGTTCTGATTCTGACCTGCCGACAGCAGAAAGCGACAAACCTAAGAGAGGCCAGTGGTCTACCTCAATCATCTGGTACCAATTATGTTTTATTTATTAATTTATCGGGATTTTAGTTCATTTATCACAATGTCAGCTTTACAGTTCAAAGATTTTTATTCTACGGATAAAAACCAAAATTCAGCTGAGAAATAAATGAATTATTATCAGGAACAGAAATGCGTTTAAACCAGAACCTTATCCGACTGCAGTTATCCCCTCTGATGTTTTCCTTCTTCTCAACTTCCCTTTAAGATCAATCTGTGAATAAGTTTTCATGATTGTTCAGGACTAAATACAACATTTCTGTACCAGCAATAAATTATTGCATGAGTTTCACTTTTTACTTCCAATTAAATGAACATGAATGAATTTCTTGATAAGGTTACGGAGCAGCTGTGTCTGAAACTGTGACAGAGTTAAAGGTTAATGTATTCATGACTTTAATGGTAAATAACTCAAATTAAAGTTTAATGTTTGTTATTCATGATTTAAATGGTAAATAACATAAATTAAAGTTTAATGTTTGTTATTCATGATTTAAAACGGTAACGGCTAATTGCCTTAGTTATTATAAACTTTAATTTATAATAACTTAGAAATTAAAGTTTAATGTTTGTTATTCATGATTTAAACAGTAACGGCTAATTGCCTTAGTTATTATAAACTTTAATTTATAATAACTTAGAAATTAAAGTTTAATGTTTATTATTCATGATTTAAACGTAAATAACATAAATTAAAGTTTAATGTTTATTATTCATGATTTAAACGTAAATAACATAAATTAAAGTTTAATGTTTGTTATTCATGATTTAAACGTAAATAACATAAATTAAAGTTTAATGTTTGTTATTATTCATGATTTAAACGGTAAATAACTTATAAATTAAAGTTTAATGTTTGTTATTATTCATGATTTAAACGTAAATAACTTATAAATTAAAGTTTAATGTTTCTTATCCCTAGGTGTGCATGGTTGTTTGTCCTGTATGTCTCTGTGTTGCCCTGCGACAGACTGGTGACCTGTCCAGGGCGTACCCCGCCTCTCGCCCGGAACGTCAGCTGGAGATAGACACCAGCAACCCTCCCGACCCCACCAAGGGACAAGGGTGCAAAGAAAATGGATGGGTTTCTTATTCGTGATTTAAACGGTAAATAACTCATAAATTAAAGTTTAATGTTTGTTACTCATGATTTAAACTCCGTCCCTTTAAACGGCTGGAGCTGCTGTGATGTACCTGAGCTGCAGCTCCTCCTGCGGTTTGGACCCAGATGAAGGAGTCTGGGTCCAGGGCGGCGGCCGGGGACAGATGGGCTGGGCGGCACCTGCAAAACCGCTCTGGTCCGGCTGGCCGCAGACGGGGAGTTCCCTGGAGGAGGATGTAGGTTCTGGTCCTAAATTACTGGGCGGCGGCCCGGGTTCAGCGTTTGGGCCGATGGTATCAGAGGAGAGGGAGGAACCGGCCAGGTTGGGTTTGGTTCTGTGGTCGGCGGTTCTGGGTGCTGGGCTGCGGTCCGGTGACCCGGCCGTCTCTCTACAGGTCAAAATTAAAACCTCATCAGAACCTGGAGGGAAAACAGAAGGTCCTTCCAACAGAAACAGAGGAAATTTAACAAAATGTCTGCAGAGGAAAAGCAGAAAAATGGATCCCAGCTCATATTTCAGACTTTTGTCTTGCAGTTCTGATCCAGAAACGAACTAGTAAACCGAACACTTTGCTTTATGGTTAATCTCTTTCTTCACCTTCACAGATTGAACCAACCCATCTTCCGTTCCATCCCTCCATCATAAACAGATGAAGATCCTAAACTCCTCCAGGCTGAGATCCACTCACAGCCTGGAGGAGGAAATCCTCCTTTTCTGTCCTCAAACCATGAGGTACGTCCTCAACATATTAATATCGTGAAAAAGTTTTGTAACTTGTTGAGAATACAGTTTTGATTATTCTTAGTATAATATAGTTAATCATATTACACCACTAGTAGTGTCAAACCCAGGCTAAGCTGTAACATCAAACATATAATCAGAACTAGTATAACATTAATTAGGAAAATATCTAGAATGAAAGTGTTTTGTTTTGAAAATGTGCAGCTACACTTATTAGTGTCTTCATTCTTAAATCTGTGGTTTGATCCAAGAGGTTGGAGAAGCTCTGAACCGCTTTGTGGTTCCAGGCGTTATGTCAATGTAAAAATCACTGCAAAGATCTGTGTGTTTGGATGACTTGCTCAGCAGGTTAATAAAATTCAAGATAACTTTTTGTTGAACCCTGGTAAAAACTAGAGCCTTTGTTCCAACCAGGAATTAGGAGTGAGTCCACATTTCAAACTGGTACGAGAAAAGCTTGCTGTGAAATGACCCTTGGTCTCCCTTGTCCAGAGAGAAGCGCATAGTCCTGAAACTAAACAGGCCTCAGAAGGTCATAAAACATCCCAACCTAGTCATTTGAAACTGGTTTCAGCTACACAAGGAGAGAAGGCGCCTTAATCTGATAAATTAAAAACAAGGAAATGCCTTGTAGATAAAACTCTACAACCAGAGGAACGAATCAGATTTGCTATTGCAGCCGCATGGGAATCTCCAAAAAATGCATTTCTTGCCTTTTTCCTGTCTTTCTATTTTTCCGTCAGGTAATGACTGTCTGCTTAGTGTGTTTGAAGTTCCGCAGGATGTAATGATGTGATTTCATGTTTTGCTTAGTTTGATTAAACTCTGAAACTCTGTGATGTGGAGCACCGATTGTCATCTGTGTGGCTTTTGTTTTCACGCTCGACATCACTGAATTCGGGGTGACGAGAGATAAAACAAGCCACAAGATTTAATAATTTAGTCTCTTAAACTCCTTTCAGAACATTAAACTAATCAGTGTTAGAGGAGCTGAGCCTGGTGGAGATCATGGAACATTTTTCTACCGTAACCATCCGTTACTTCCTGTCCTCATTGGGGTTTTGATGAGCAGAGAAAGTTGGTGCACAAACCTGGAAAATTGTCTTAAACGTTTTGAAAGCAATTACTTGCAGATTCTGAGTGCCGGACAGTGAACCTCACCTGGCGGCCAAATTGCTCCCCTGTGTTTGAGGATCTCTCCAATGAGAGGAAATCTTCTGAAAGAGAAAAGTTATGCTTAGCATTTCAAAGCAGAATGGAACAGATAAAATATCTGAATCAATTCACATCAACTTTCCTCATGACCTTTCATGAACACAGCAGTAGTTTGGTTTCTACATTTGTATACGTCTCTAAAGCTGCAGGTCTTCAACATTTGTCTCCTGTCCTGATGAAGGCTGGCATGTTTCTAAAATATCAAACCAAACATAATCCTGCTCACCTGTGTGTTGAAGTCTGCAGAAGGTGAGGATCTGGATCTCTCATGAATGCAAACACCTTTCTCTTCTGCAGTAGCATCCAGAATGTTGTCCGCTGAGTGGCATCGCCCTTGTGTTTTGGCATCAGGAGGCTTTTTCTGCTTGTTCCAGGTGGCCTGGTACTCAGCGAAGGTGTCCAGTCTCTGCTGTTCCAGTGAAACTTGCTTTTCTCCAGGACTCTGCTCGTCTGTGTGTGGCTGAGACTGATCACTGTCTCCAGAAGGAAAGGTCTCTCCTGACCTGCTTGTGTCATCTTGGCTTGGGTTAAGGTTTGAACCATGACTTGTCTCCAGCACAGGCCTGGGGAACGAAGGTTTGGTCTCAAAGAACTTTCTCTGTTGCTCTGAGTCGCTCTGGGGTTCTCCATCCACTCCCACTTTGTCTATGTTGTCCGGCTCTGAGAAAGAATGTGTCCTCTTGGCCGGATGGAATCGCCTACGTCCTCTGATTCGCCCGTAGGATACTTTAAGACCCGGTGCCTCTGGACCCAGGGGCTCCAGGTCTCGTCTCTGGAAGGAGGTGGCCTGAAGGACTCTTGCCTGGGCCTCTTTCAAATGGTCCTTGTAGGTATTTGAGGAAGCAGACGCTTCCATGGACTTCCACTCTTCTGCATCATCTTCCTCAACCTCGTACATCAGGGTCGCAGCGCTTCGGCTCTTCTGCAGCTGGGCTCTCTTCTGCTGGATCTCCTTACGGAGGGTGGTGGCATAGCGGTCACTGCGGCGACTTGCTTTCCCACTGCTGTTGGTTGTGGTTTCACAGACATC
The DNA here is from genome assembly GCA_903067075.1 of Micropoecilia bifurca. Lineage (NCBI taxonomy): Eukaryota > Metazoa > Chordata > Actinopteri > Cyprinodontiformes > Poeciliidae > Micropoecilia > Micropoecilia bifurca. Next base: position 22,238 of record CAEGAF010005931.1, read on the forward strand.
CTGGGTGGAAATCAGAGATATTGTAGGAGCTGCTGCCTGCCTCTCTGCCAATGTCCGACTCTCTTGAGCCAGGAAGTGGAGAAGAGGAGTTTTCAGATGTGATATTCTGTGATCCTCTTGAGGCATCCACGGGTCTTGGTGTCTTGAAAGACCAACCTTACGATCAATACTCTGATGGAGTGTTTTCATCTCATCACTAGCTCTCTTTGACGGTTCTTCTGTGCTTTGAAGAGAAGTTTCGTAGTACACACCGTTCCCATTGTGGTCATGATTTTCACAGTGAGGTATCTGGGACTGAGGCGTTGGGTGTTTGGCCTTAGCGTTTGCCTTTAGGGAGCTGTGGAAACCTGACTCCATACTGTTCATCTGTTGGGATTTTTCTGTTTCTCCTCTCCATCCCCCAGCTTTACTCTGTCTGGCCTTTAACTCGCCAGTCTGCATTGGATGGGGACCTGAAGGGCCAAGGTGTCTGCTGTGCCCTCGGCTGTCCATGGCTGCGGTGGAGTGCCGAGTGTGTTTCCGACTGAAGGCGTTAGAGGGCAGATCTTGGAGGCTTCGATAGTAGCTCCCAACACTTTGGGTTGGTGGAGCCGTCCTGGTCTGAAGGTAGAAGGGGCTTTCATCACTGCATTGCCTGTGGTGGGCAGGAGACTGGACATGATGCGGCTTGCTGACATCACTGCTGGACAGGGAGAAGAGCTTGTGGGGGTGCAGCTGGTTCTGAAATCGGAGGCAGTTCTGGTTGTTTTCTATCACCTTTTCAAAAGAGTTGCCATGACTGTCTGTTGGACCTTCAGAGTATGGAAACACCTTGGCTGCAGCAAAGCTGTCACTGTACAGAGGTAGCGGTGGAGGAGGAGGGGACGGGGTTTTTTTCTTCTCTGGTACCTGCCACATTGGGCCGACACCGGCTCTGCCTGGAGCGGAAACCCGAGGTGGCGGCTGCTCCTCGCCCCGTGGGCCCTGCCAGCCTCCGTTCCCGAGAGCTGGCTGCAGGAATCTGTGTCGTTCACTCTGCTGAGGTCCTTCACTCTGAAGACCCTTAAAGAAAATGTTTTCAGTGCTGGTGCCTTTCCTGCCAGACATGCTGGAATGGAGAACAGGAGGACTGGAGCTGCCGGAGAAGCAGCTGAAGGCAGAGTCTCTTTTAGCTCCGGATCCAGAAAAGGGTTCAGAGCCGTCCATGTACTGAGGCGGACAACCCGGCGGGTACGGAGGGGAAGGACGCTCCAGTCTCTCCATGCTGTCCACTGAGCTGAGCTGATTGCTGTGTTGAGTCTTCTCAGTCTTGGTTGACTCTTTGGACCTTTTGATAAAGAAAACTGCTTGAACAACTCTTGAATCATTAATGGAGGAAAGCAGGAAGCCTAGATTTCTTACTTGGCTTCATGTTGTGGCTGCCAGAGCGGCGCTGTGGCGGCCCGGGACCCAGCGGGCTCAGACTCCTCTTCTGTCAGCTTGGAGGAGTGCCAGGAATGGGGCCGGACGCCCGGCTCATGTTTCCTGCAGAGCAGAGCCAACAAGATGCCGAGCGGTTCACATCCAAACTAGCTACAGTTTTCAGCAGGAAGATAAACGGCAGGAGTCAGCAGAGTTCAATAGTTCAGCTTTCTGACACCTTCTCACTTCACTGGTTGCTCCAAGCACCACTTATTATTACCATAGTTCAGTTTAATTACAGGAAATAATTAGGATTAGATCAAAATAAACTTGCAACCAAATTTATCATTTACACCCTGACAGACACAGAGCAAATGAAACTGAAATGATTTTTACTGAACGAACCCCTTGAAGCGGTTCTTCCTGGAGAGCATGGAGAGGAAAAGGAGCAAACACTTTCATTTGGTTATTTAGTAAAGTAGTTTTAAATAAAAATGAAATGTAAAGAAAGAGAAAACAGAGATTCTACATGATGTGGCTAGACATGGAAATGTCTATTATGTCTTAATAATGTCATTAAAGCTACCATGAAATAGATTTACAGTCCTAAGAAATGCAAAATCACATCACAACCACAATGCAACCAATAAACATGTAATAAATATGTAGTTTTCACAGTGATCACCACTAAGACCAGTTGTTCACATGAACACCAAGCAGACTGGAGCGACTACAGGAAACACCTTCTATACCTCATGGAGCTGCGTAAGATCTTGGAGAGGAAATTTCTGGCCACATGAACCTCGTTTTCTGACGGCATTGTTCGCCGTGACACGACGTCCACCATTTCAGCCTGAAGGCAGAAACGTGGCGATCAATGGGAAGGAAGCACAATCCAGTTTGAAATCAGGAACATGAACTGGATTCACTCCAGTTGAGGCTTTCAGCACAAAAAAATCAACTCCTTATCATTTAAAACTAAACTCAGGAGCTAAATAAATAGAAAATACGTCAATGATCAGTGAATCATTGTTTGGTGAAATTGTCTGGTTTTGAGCGACATCCAGATTGGAAGGATGCTCAAAGGTTCGTGTGACGTAAACATGGTTTTCTACAGAATATTAAATGTTTATCGTAGCCTGAGGTGAAACACCTGAGCCAGGTGAAGGTTAACCTGCCCTGGTTTCAACTTTAACTCCACCAGGCTGCATTCTTCCAACAAAGGAATGCAGCCAGGCGTTTCCCAAATAAACTGGCCATCTTCCAGTAGTCTGGGGCCTTTCCAGTCACTGCAGTGTGACACAACATGTAAAGGCAGCTCTGGCTAAAATATCCAACAGATTGAAAACGGTGCAAAGCCTCTTTCCTGAGTTCTTATTCATAAAACTTAAAATCCCTTTGGCTCCACTGTGAAGCATAAAGTGAAAGCTGCATTCACCCCAAGACTCCACAAGGAAACCAAATGTGTTTCTGTGAGGAGCAGCGGCTCTATTGGACCCGGCTCTGCTGGACCCGGCTCTATTGGACCCGGCTCATGAAAAGGCAGGAGTTTCCACTGAATTGTGTTTGTCTTCAGAATAAAACACTTTCCTCTTTCTGAGGCCAACAAAAACTGGAGGAATGAATAAATCCGCCTGAGCGGAGATCAGCTGAAATGCTGCCTTCTGATCAGACCTTCTGATCATGTCTTCTTAGATGCTGCCATCACTTCGGAGGGAGTTTAGGCTGAAATTAAATCCTTGCCAAACGGAAAAGGTCCAGGACCTGATGGGTTTTCGTTGGAATTTTTTAAGTCATTTTGACCAGAGATTCAACCAATATTCATGTTAATGACATTTTGAGAAATAGCATCCCCGCCTAGTGGCGACACGCCTCCATCAGTCTGCTTTTAAAAGAAGGTAAAGGTTTCCTGATTTGTTCCTCCATTAGACCTTTTAGTTTGCTTAACAGGACCTGAAGCCCAATGCAGTCTTTCTTACAGAGGCTGAGAGCTCAACTGGAGATGAGGACTGTCCTCTCCACTCTTTCTTTTGTCCCATTTTTCATGTATTTATTTTTTCTTACTCACTTGGCTGTCCGACAGTTCGACTCCTTTGAACCATGTCTGTCTGTCTGTCTGTCTGTCTGTGTTTGTGTATGTAGGCTGAATGTCTGTTTTTATGTGGACAATGCTGTGATCCTTGTTGATTTGGAGTGGGTTGTTTTTGTTTACTTTTGTTGATGTTTACATAAAGTTCTGAAAATTAGCTTATGCTAATCAACAAGGTGGCTATTGGTGTAGCCAGTCTCCTGGGTCACTCAGCAGCAAAACAAAGAACAAAACCACTTCGGCCTTGAACTTTTGAAAGATCCAGACATTATCAGGTTGCTGAAAAGTGTCAGATAAGCAACAAAAAATGGTTAACAATGGTCAAGTACACTCAGCCTTGTCAGCACAGGCTTTAGATTAGCATTAGCATCATGAACCTCTTGCTGCAGCAGGTCAGCTAAATACCTGAGTCACTTTAAACAGCGGCTGACATTTAATCACAACACTTGGCCAGCGGAGTGAGAAACGTTGAGAAAAATCGACTGAAACAAGGAAGAATCAACATAATGATGGTTACAGATCAACAAGGTTCACTTTACTAAACGAGAAAAGCTCCTGAGAATGACCAGAAACACCAAACCTGAAGAAAACACATCTGTGTCAAGCAGCAGAGGTCAAGTGACGTTCAAACTTACCAACAATCCCAGAACCACTTAAAAGACCATCACTGGTCTCACTGGTCTCACTGGTCCCGCAGAAACCTTCCTCCCTCCTCTTCCTCACCACCTTGCTATGTGCAGCAGATTTCCTTCAGGATTATAACGGGGATTTGAGACGAGGGAGGAGTTTCTGTCCTCGCTCTAATCTAGTGTTTGTGCAGCGACGAGGATCCTGGACAGCGTGGAAAACGTCAAGTTATGAAAGCAAGAGTTGTGAACTCTTACCATGGAGTGGGACGACTGAATGTTGTGACTTTAAATGTAATCTGAGAGATGAAGGAGTGAAGCTTTTAATCAGCCAACCACATTCCATCGACTTTCTGTTTCCTCAACCTGCAGTTTTTGTACTTTAGTTGAACGTCCAGCTCAGTGTGCTGATCAGCAGAGAAAACACACAGAGGAATGTGTGTGTGTGTGTGTGTTTTCTCATTGTCGCCCTGCGGGGGAGCAGAGGTCACATGACTCGTTACTCATCTAGGCTGAAGTTTCTGAACATGAATGACCTGCCAGCAGGTGGCGCTGTTTCCCTGCAGAGGACAGTGAGGGGAGCAGGGAGGGAGATTACGCTCCTCTGCGCTGCTCTTGTTTCACCTTTAAATTGTTAATTTTTACTCGTTTAATAATTTTCTGCATTTGGATCAAAAAGCCTCGGATGTATTTCTTTCATCACCCTGACTGTCAGCAGCCTGTGGGGCACGGCCCCCGCATGGCCCCCCGCATGGGCCCCACATGGCCCTCCTGCCCCACCGGCCCCATGGACACAAACACAAACTGCCTCCATCATCACTGCCAGGCTTATCGGCATTAGCAGCAACAACAGGCTGCCCAGCTGGACCAGAACCTGTAGCAGAACTGGACCCCAACCCATCCTGATGTAGAACCGGACCCCAACCCATCCTGATGTAGAACCGGACCCCAACCCATCCTGCTGCAGCAGAACCTTCCCAGCACCTCGCCTCGCCTCTTCATGTTCTGGAAACTCAAATTATTGACATAAAATGTTCTGGATAAAATGTTGGAAAGCTACATAGCGACCTGGCAGCCAATCCAGGAACAGCGTTCATGTTCCTTGCTGCTTATTGGCCGAATGTGGATGTCAGCCATGATGGTTCCCACTGAGCTCCTTCACATTTTAATGTCATTAATCTGAAGTTAGCTGATGATGCTAGCTAATGATAGCTGGGCTTCACTGTAAATATGTTGCTTCCTTCTGAATGTAATGACAATAATAAAAATTCAAATCTTTGTGTTTTTACAAATATTTAATTATTTAAAACTTGGTTCATTTTATAGTCCAAATATGGAAATATTAAATAACTTTAATATCAGGGTTATTAAGTCATGGCCCTTAAAGAGACGTTTTGATGATGTTATGGTTTAGATAAAACCGTTTTATTGAGGTTGGCGTTATTTAAACAGAATAATAATAATTAGTTTCAGCTTCAGCCCAGATTTTCAACAGACTGATGAAGATCCTGTAACCGAGCAACAGGCCCAAACATTAACCCCGAACCGACCCGCAACAGGAAACAAGACACATAACTCCATCTGAAAGCCGAGCTCTTCTACTGTTGGACCTTTGAGTTAAAAAAAAAAGTTCAGCAAACCTTTTGGTCGCGTTTGATTCCCAGCGCTGAGGAAAACCCGCTGCTCCCCTTCATCTGGTGAAACAGGAAGTACCTGCAGGCTTATCTCGTCTCAGCAAACATGTCCAGAGAGGGACAGACGGTCCTGATTGGTCTGTCCCACCATGCAGCCCGGGCCGAACCACTGCTGCCGCCGGGGGCTCTGGCAGAAACCCGCCGCTCCGCTGCGCTCTGGTCTCTGTTTGCTGTCTGACTCTCATCCGCCGCCTCCACAGCAACAGGTTGATGCGGCTCCTGTCCCTCTGCAGCTTTGAAGCCTGTAATTGGATTCAGGCTGTAAGACCGGAGCGGATCTGTGTGTGTAGCTCTATGTGCGCCAATCCAGAGCAGCGTGGCGTGAAGAGGCTCTTAGGAGGCAGTTAAAGGTTATTCTTATCGAAAAGCCTCGGGATCACCGAGACACACAAAACTGGTTTTCACAAGAGAGAAAAAGTAACAGGAAGTCAGAAAGCAGCTGCAGTTGGACTGGAAGAACCAAACCGACCAATTAAAGATCCGACCAGTTAACAAACCAATGGAAACCAGTCGTTTTTAAATTTCAGGTCTGGTAGTTTTCATGATCTTCACACATTTTGCACCAAATAACTTTGATGTCCCAGTATCTTTAATAAATACTGAGATTTTTTATCCCAGTATTCACTGGGATAAATGAAATGTTTATGTTCCAGACATAAACATTTTTCCTGAAAGAAAGTTTTTTGGATGCAACACGTGTTTATCTAAAGTTCCTGATTGTTTTACAAGCACTAAAAGTGTTGACTTTTAGACATTTACTAACCATTAAAAGTTTAATGAGCTCATTTTTCAGAACATCCCAGCCCAGCACAACACTTATTGCCTCTGCCGGGTCTAGAGTGGAGAATATTATCCCATTTTAGAGTCATAAAACAAACAATGAAACATAAATAAGTTGTAAATTGCTGTAATTGCTTTTTCAACATCCCTGCCAGGAACAACCGTGCTAAAAACAGGAAGAGATGAACATACAAGGACAACAACTTGTCTTACTTACAGTTAGGTAACTCGTGTCATTTCTACTTGTGCTGTTGAATAAAGGACATGGACGGTTTTCTTAATAAATAAAATACTTTTTAAGTCAAATTTTAAATTCAAATTCAATTAAAAAAATATTTTATTAATCCCAAAGGGAAATTAAATAATACAAATGCCAAATGGGATTATGGGCACTTGTTAGTAATGTGGAAAACCATTTTACTACAGAAATGCGTGAGTACTTGGAAGTAAATAAAACAGAGTTCTCTTGATCAATCAGGTAGTTTTTAATTCAAATTATTTTCTTTACCACATGGAGATGAAAAAATTGGAAACACTGAGTGTGAAAGAACAGGGCAAATTTATGGCATGTTGTCTTAAATTAGTGAAGAAATAGTTTTCTTTTGCAAGGCTTTTAACTTTATGTTCACTCTGTCAGTACAGGACATCTCCTAATTTTCAGAGTGCTTGAAATCAACAACCATGCTTAGCTACAAGAATGAGCTTTAACTTTGACTGCTTTTTTGTTTTTGTTGGGGTTTTTAACTGCAGCTGCTTTAATTTTCTTGCACATTCATGTACAATGAACTTTAAATGTTGCTATGGAAAAACTAAACAGATGGACATAAGGTGTTTGGTAGCATGTAAGAGAGGCTCCTCAGATTTGCTCTTCACATTCAATTTAGAGCCTCATAAGTAAAATATGGATTAATAATGTTGGGAAAAGAAATATTTTGTTCAAAGGGATCCAGTGAAATGAACTTTTGAGCCAAAATGTTGATCAGGACTATAGAAAGAAATTGTACTGCCTAAACTGCCAGGATATTTGTTTTTTAACTACATATAATTCTTCTAACACGTGATCATTGCTTACTGTACTGCATTACACAGTGAGCTGCAGTCGGCCTGGTCTACAAAATGCTTTTAAAAGCTTTCCAAGGATACCGGTTTGCTATGTGCTCAAGGATCTGCACTCAGACAACAGTTTTGCAGACGACTTGTCTTTTGGTGCTAATATTTCTTTAGTCTGTTCCTGATTAGTGAATGGATCACTATATTAATCTTCACTTCATGAACAGAGATTTCAGTTGAAAATTTTCCTATTTCTACTCATGTCTTGTATGAACCATTGTGTTGTGGATTAATATCAAAGTGAAGCATTGCATACGTGAAGTGTTCTCATTTGGACAACTTTCATCTGCATTTTTGGCTGCTAGTTTTTTTTTTTGCTTTACACCTTTTTGCATGTTTCCTAATTTGTAACAAATTCCACCTTTTGAATAATGTCGCTGACATAACTGAACTCTTTCACAGGTATTCTAATTTGTTGGGATGCACCTGCTCACATTAGCTAGCTTGTCTGTAAGATTGTGTTATCATGTTAATCCTTTACAGCTGCAACAGTAACAAGTTCATATCTATGCAAATTTACGACAAAAACTAATTTGGAGGGAGAAAAGGGCCAAATGTTGATGCACATGTGAGAAGAAAATCTTCTAGCGTAAGGGAGAAATGTGGCTTATAAGGGGTTTGAGTGGGTGTGCTGAAACTTTCTTCACTCTGGGGGACACCTACTGGCAGAGTATGATTGAATCAGGAATGACCGATACAAATACCTGATTAGCTGAAAAAAAAAAGGATCCAGCATCCAACTCCTTTTGGGTTTGATGCTGCGGGTTGATTCAACCAGCCTTTTCATTACACAGAGTGTAGTTGATTATATTTCCTCCACCACGTTTTGAAGTGTATAAATTGTATAAACTATATATAGAATTCATCACCTTGATGACGAGAGAATACAACGAGCCAGAGGTTTTCATAATTTATTTTATTAACAAAACCCATAATTTTCTTGCTGTATTTTACAGTGCTGAAAGGCAAGATGCTTTAGACATCTCTGACTCGAGCAGCAGTATCAACAAATAGACAAGCTGTGATGTGTCCCAGGACGTCCCTTAGCTGTACTTATCCCTTTGACTGTGTCTCCTGAAGAACTTTTATCCGATCTTCAATGGTCTTTAATTCCTGCTGCATAACTGAAACCTGAACAGACAAGGTGATAGAATATACATAAAATGAACTGTTACCACAATCACAACTCAAGTACAGACATGTTCACGTGATAGAAAACAAAGTTTTAATGTCTAGGGTTTTAGTTGTCAAGAAATTGACAAAACACACAAAAAATGTGCGGCGCAAAGTTGTACCCACAACTTGGGATGTATAAAAATGATTAGAACCCGACAGTAAATGTTCAGAAACTAATTGGCTTCTTGAAAATGTGTGGCAGCCATGCAAAACTTTTCTGTGAACCCACCTAAGTACACTGAATGGCGACTCCATTCACTGTTATTTGACATTAGTATCATCAAAACCAATGTTTTTAAAATAATTTCAATCTTAATCAACTTTCTTTTAATCAACAATCTAATTCTAACAACTTACATTTTATTTGTCAATCTTTCCTGTTCTGTAGAATTAGGCAAAACCTATTAAGAACGTAATTAAAGAAAATAACCTCATTTAGACAAAGTGGATTTTTTTGCTCACCTTATTCTCCATCTGTTGTCTGATATCTGCTGGAGTCTTGGTTGGATTGATGGAAGACTGAAGTTTGCCAAGACTTTTTTCCAGCTTCGGAAGAAGCGTATCTTTCCGCTGAGAGAGATGCTGGATCAGCTGCTCAATGTCAACTGCACTCTAAAAAAAAGAAAGAAAGGAGAAAAAAACAATCAATCAGATGATCTCTGTAACACAGAGGGCTGGGAATATATTCATATCATCATTTATGGTGATCACTTTTTTGTCATGATATCAATTTTGATTTATTGTCACAATCAATTCTAGGCCACACAGCGGCGCAGTCGTTAGCGCCTTTGCTTTGCAGCAAGAAGGTCCTGCCATCTCCATGTGCAGGTGTGGACTCTTTATGGGTCCTCCAGGTTCCTCTCACCGTCCAAACACATGAATGTAAGGCTGATTGATCTCCAAATCAATCAACCTGACTGACAGATTTAGTCAATCAGTCACACTCACATGTAAATCTTACATTTACGTGTGGGTGTGACTGACTGTAAATCAATCAGTCAGCTTTGATGAGAAGTTTCCTACAAATAAATCTCTGTTCTTTATGTAAGATTCAAACTCTAATGTCATGGACAAAAGCTGCACTAAGGTCCAACAGAACCAGCTCTGTGGCTCTACAACAGTCTGTGTTTATATGGATGTCACTGAACACTCTCACAGAGTTCAGCATCCAAGATAAATAATCAAAATAGCAGCTCAAATATGCAAAAAGCTGTTCAGTCATTACAAAGGGCTTGATTGCTGCAGCTTTAATAAAGTTTATCTAAGATAAGACATATCAGGATGAGTAAGATACACACTTGGATGTGAAGGTGTAGCTGACATGTGTGGTCCACCACACCAACGAGGCATCCTGCAGTTGGAGGAGTGGAGCTGATGGAGGGAAGGTGGCCATCTTGATCTGGACAGTAGATCTGGAGGCTTGAGATTTGACTTAAAGTCCAAACAGCCGAGCCAAAGTGAAGGAGCATCTGGGCCTGGCTTGGTGAGCAAACGGCCCACACTGAAACCATGTACAAGAAACATGCAGATATATTAGCTACTCATTTTTACCTCTTTTCAGAAAGAGCTTGAATTAAAACATAGCAAGGTTTACATGTAATCAACCACAGACATGTCATTGTTACATGATTATTAATCTGTTGACTTACTGACAGGCCGTTCTTTAACTAGGCCACACTGGGCTCGGAGAAAACGTGCCACTCGGACAACATTCTGGACCAACAGGAAATCCTTTTCCTCGTCAGGAAAATACCAGTGAGCCTGGAGAAGTTAAACAAATAAGAAAACAGTTGAACTACATATTTACATACATACACTGTAGAAAAAGACGTTTTGTCTCACTGCATAACATTAAATCAGACTAAACCTTTCCTGTACTAAATTACCAAAATTATTGCTTGCTAAATGCCAAAGCACTGACTTAAACTGATCCATATCACTGCATCCTGTCAGGCTGCAGAAATAAACTCTGTTGCAACCATAAATATTATTATGTGAACCACGTAAAATGTAAGTATTGATTTTGAGGCAACAGCAGTTAAAGTTTCACCAGCTGAGCGGATCGGGGGTAGGGCTGCAAACACAAGCTGGTTTGGGCCGCGGCTCCGGGTCTGAATGGCTGTAGTCTCTGCCACAACTCTTCAGTGATGAAGGGCATGAAGGGGGAGAACAGAGCCAGAGACAAAGACACACAGTGATAGAGAACCGTTCTGGCCTCCTGCTTCGTGTTGCTGCTGAGGTCTTTCTCTGTCAGGACCTCGACTCCCTCATTCTGCTTCAGCACCGGCTTTACGGATTCCTTCAGGACAGAAACACAGGAATGACAAAGGTTACATTGTCCACCACACAGCATTTTTGTCCATGTTGCAACCTTCATCATCAACAACCATAACAATATTCGTTATCAATCTGGCTTTTTCAAGCTAAGCACACACATCTGTAACTGGTCTATTACCCTGTTTGGAAACAGAAGCACAGTGGCTACACTCCTCAGCCTCCTTGATAAGGTCTATTCAGGGGTCCTGAAGAGGAGGTTCCAGCGGATAGTCGAACCTCGGATTCAGGAAGAGCAGTGTGGGTTTTGTCCTGGAACGCTGGACCAGCTCTACACCCTCAGCAGGGTCCTGGAGGGTTCTGGGAGTTCGTCTAACCGAGCTACACGAGCTTTGTGGACTTGGAGAAGGTAAATGACCGTGTCCCTCAGGGAGCCCTGGGGTGGATGGTCTGGGAGTACAGGGTACCGGGCCCTTTGATATGAGCTGATAGGTTTCTGTACGACTGGTGTCAGAGTCTGGTCCACGTTTCTGGTGTTCTGTTCATCTGTGCTACCCGTAAATCCGTCCTACCTTGTGTTAATGCACATCGATGCTACGTCACATACTGCTTACTAAGCAGATTTCTTATAAATATGTGGAAGTTTTGTTTGATGTGTTTTATTTAATCAAAATTACGGTAAGCTTTATTTAATCTATTTTACTCCTGGCTTTCATGAAGCTGCTGTATTA
>CAEGAF010005943.1:0-15259 GCA_903067075.1 Micropoecilia bifurca
CACACACACACACACACACACACACACACACACACACACACACACACACACACACACACACACACACACTCGCACAGAGATAATAAATGTTCTGGATTCCTTACTGACTCCATCCAGAGAACATCTGCAGTGCTGTCTTTGGTTATATATATATTAGTCCTCACACTATGAAAGACAACCTGAAATAACTGGTATTACTTTAAGTTGTTGGGCCCAGCAACCCAGTGAGCCGACAAGTTGAGTAGAAGGGGATGAATGTGTATAAAACCCTTAATATTCATTAAATTGCTAACATGAGATATAAATCTGTAAAAGCAGCAAATACATACTTGGAGGGCATGTTGTCTTCTTTGATCCTGGAAATTTAAATCTTACATTTAAACAACCTTTTTTATGAGCATGCAGTTCCTCTGTTGCAGCAACTTCCCATCACAACGCTAAAGTAAACCCAGCCGCAGCTAAACACTAAAGACAGCATTTAGATGACTTTTTTAATAGGTAGAGCTCAATAAATGAAATATATGTTGTTGTTTTAACAGTTTAATATTCGTTTAGCAGTTCTTACTGACGTGTGTGTGGTGTTAATCAAACACTCCTGCTACCACAGACTGTAGATCTGATAAATCTGATAACAGAAGCTGTTCTTCTTCTCTTGAACTTCCAGATAATGGCTCCAACATCTACAGGAAGCCTCCGATCTACAAACAGGGTAAGCTCTTATTTCTCTCTGACTTTTTTCTATGAAGCGGTTGCTGTTGTCACTCAGATGCTGTTCGCCCCGCAGACCTTAACAAACCGTCAGAGGGCAGTGGGGTCATTCAGTCTGCCAAGTTCCCCGCCGCCCAGCCTCCAGACCCCAGCCAGCCCTCCAAGATTGAGACAGAGTACTGGCCCTGCCCACCTTCACTGGCTGCTATGGGTAACACACACACACAAAATACACACTTATCATTCCTATAGTGACCACTCATGGTGAGCATCTTTAACAATGATGACCTTCACAGAGATTGAGTGGAGGAAGAAGAAACTTCAGGAAGAAGATGAGTTTGAAGACGTGACAGAAGAAGAGCAGCAGGAGCTGGAGAAGGTCTGGACTCATCCTGACTCTTTACACTTTAAGTTCATTTATTAGACCTGATTCTTTTGTTTGTGTTTAGTTTTTTTTACAAGTGGAGAATCAATGTAGAGCAAATGATAACTTTTAAAAACAGCATTTAGGTAGAAAATATGGAACTTTCACTGTGAAAGATATAGAAACATAAAAGTATTGACTGTTTTGACTTTCTTGCCATGCTTAAATTCTTGTGAGTCATCATACTGATCTTAGTAGCAGATATAATAAGACTTAATATCAAATATAACCTGAATAGATGTGAAACGCTTTTACAAAATAACGAGAGAACAACTTTTCATAAAAGACCATTCTGGCCTTTTGTGGAAATCAGAAACCGTCAATGGCAGCTTTAGCTGCACAACCAGTTCTAATGTTTGGAAGAAAATATAATTTTTTATCACAGCAGTATGCATTGTCTTACAAACATAATTGAAGCATTAGTGTGTGCACTGTTAATATTTCAAAGGACAGCAATGATGCAGTGCAGCATATGAGAAGTGTCATGCATGCCAACAACATAGTTAGCTGTTGGCTGGACGCTCACTTTTACTGGCCAAGATTCTCTCAAAGGATTCTGGGAACAGTTTGATGAACTGAAGGGAAAAAAGAGGCATTATTGCAATTGCATGTTTCAGCCAGTATGTCTAATTTTGACCTGGATGAAAAATCCCCAATAATTTCCAGCTTGTGCCTCAAACTGTTGTCTTAAGAAATGTTGAAAAATGTTGAATCCAGGCTACTGAATAATAATCCTGGAAAATAGCAGCTCAAATTCTGCATGTATGTAAACTTGTGAGCTGTGCTGGAAGTGCTCTGCTCATCCTCCACCGGCTGTGTTCTGTCTGCAGATCAAGTCCAACCTGGGCCGTCTGATCCTGAAGGAGGAGAAGGAGAAAAGCATTCACATCAGGAGGAAGACACAGTCTCTGCCAGACAGAACACACATGCACAGCAGTGAGTCCATCGGTTGCCTCACACGTCTCGGCTCCAGCTGAAGAACCGGTCAGACCCCACTCTGTTTCCCTCTCCTCAGCAGGTGTGTCAGCCAGTGCATCAAAGTCTCCGTCCCGCTCCGCCCTGACCAGAGTGAGTGTTACTGCTGGTTTTCATGCCAGCAGCGTCAGACATCAGCCTCCATATTTGCTCCTGGTATCCTGAATGCTTCCTGTTCTGCTGTCCTTAGATGCAGTCGGCAGAGTTTTCTACAGATGGAGATAAAGGACGGCCAGGTGGGAGCCTTTTAGCACAACCTGAACACAACAGCAGTCCAATAAGATTGTTTTGATGCAGAAATGGACCCTCAGGCCACATAGAGAAACCTCTATGTTGTCCATTGCTGCTGTTTGTGGATGTTGCTTCTGCATCCTATTTAAACACACCAGAGGCAAATACAAAGGTTCCGGCTCTGGACTTATGCATGTAAATAGGAAAATTACAATTAATTGGGTTAAAGTAGTAGCTAACCTTTGAACCACAAACTTTAATAAGGTTTGTAAACCAGGCACAGATTCCTTCTACTTCCCAACTCTATACTGGCTCATATTAGATTATTAGTGGTTGTAACATATCCATACTATATATGGACAATATGTAGAGGTGTGAATACTTTTGCAAGGAACTTTATTTAGATGGGAAGTTTCAGGAACTCCCCTTGTCCGGATGAATCTCTGTGATGATGACTTCCTGTTCTCAACCTGTCTGTGTCCTTTCTCCTTCTGTCCTGGTGTCCTGCAGCTGCTCAGGTAAGTGTGTGTTCATGTGTGTGCTTATGTGCATGACCATGTCAACGTCCTGCTGCTGCTGACCCGCTGCACTAATCTTTTTCACACCATGTTTCTGAACCACTTCTAAACCAGTCTGAACCCCATTTGGCCAGCTTTTCATGGATGGAGTCTGAGAGAATACTTAAGCTTAAAGAATCAACTCTTTACTGTTAAGATGTTCATTTATTTGGTGTATAAAGGTACATTTATTTATTGCTTCAGTTGAACTTTTCAGTCACTATTTCTTTTTCTAATTGAGTCATCATTTATTTACTGTGTTACGTCTATGTTTTCAGTTCTTTCACAGCTTTCTATGTTTCTGTCTCTCGTGTTCAAGAGAAAAATCTAGCTAAGTTATGTTTTTATTTTAGGCAGTAAAGCAAACGTAACTTTAGGACTGAAACAATTAATTGGATTAATCAGATTAATCGTGATAATTATTGATTTTTGAAATAAACGTCAACTACTTAAGTAAATGATTAATCATTAATTGGCTCTAAAATGGTCATTTCCTGAAACAACGCATTCAGAACAGTAATTAAATCAAAACTGTGCAAAAATACATACATTTTACAAAAACTTATTTTTCTGTAAATATATTTTCTATCAATAATTCCTCAAGTGTCAGTTTTAGTTTCACCTGGTTCAATCTCCTATCAAGATCATTTACTATCCAATTAGTAATTAATCAATCAGAGAAATAACCAGCAGACCAGACCAGCCCTACACTGTGTCCAGTAGAAAGGCCTGAGCTTCACATGTTGATGATTGAAGCATTTCTTTAGCTGCAGATGCATCGTTTGCTACAAACGATCAAGCGATGCTAAAGGAATTCTGTTATTGCATTTTTTACAATAAAAGGCTTTTTAAATTGAAGTGAATTATTTGCATCTTTAAATTTATTTTTAATATTGCATAAAATACGCTTAAGTGAGTAAATGAAAAATTACTGAAAGTGACCATTTTTATCTCAGATTATTTGAGTGTAACATCAATATAAATTAATCAACAGAATCATTGATAAAGCAATGGATTACTAAAATAATTGTTAGTTGCTGCCCTACCCTTATTTTTGTGTAGCAACACAAGCAATCGTTCTTTTACATTTAAATTATAATGTGAAACATTTAGTTTCTGAAACATCAAAGTTGATGTTTCTGTGAGGTGAAACAGGAGCTGGAGAGGAACTGCAGGAAACTACAGATAACCTTTAGCTTTAGCTGCTTCAGAACCTGACAGGAATCTAACAGTGTGACTCTGCTCAGCTTCCTCTGACATGCTCTTTGTGTAGCTCATATTTTAGCAGCTATTGGACAGGGTGTGTCTGAAATGTGTGTGTGTGTGTGTGTGTGTGTGTGTGTGTGTGTGTGTGTGTGTGTGTGTGTGTGTGTGTGTGTGTGTGTGTAGAATGGAGAGAGCCGGAGAGATCGCATGGATAGAGGGAATTCCCTGCCGAGCATCCTGGAGCAGAAGGTGAGACCTGCTGAAAGGGTTAAATCCAGACCAGCCTCTGGGTCTGTGTTCATGAACTCTGATCTCCAGTTATTAAGGCTTTTACATTTTAAAATGTAAAGTCACTTTACCAGCAATTAGGAGAAACAGGAAACTAATTTGTATCTTATTGGGTGATTGATGGAATGAAATTCAATAACTCAGAAGATGGATATGATTTCACTGCCTTCTAAGAAACAAAAAGTACGAAACACATTTCTTATGCACAGCAACGCTTTGAGTTCATTTCTTTGGAAACAAATTAAAAAGAAACTTTTAACATGTTTAAAGGGAAACAAGTTAAAAAGTGAAGGGAACTACATTTCCCTAATTTTCCTTCGCCTACTGATGAAAATGTAGAACTTATAAATAATAACTAATACATATACATACACACACACATAATACAGCACAAAAAGGTTTAAAAATTATCAGGTTGCAAACCTTTTTCCACTGAGATTTGGAGGGTGTCTGTGGATATTAATGTTCCAGTCCTGCCACAGCGCAGACTGCAGGCTAGATCTAGATGTGGCCTTTGATTGGCTGGTCCTACCATAAGAACACCATGTGAGTACCTTCTGCATTAGGAGTTCTTCTGTATGTCCATTCATCTGTCCATCGGCTCTGACCAGCTTCCCTGTTTCTGCTGAATAAAAGCATCCCCACAGCATGATGCTGCCTCTATCATGTTTCATAGTGAGGATGGTAACAGTTCAGTCTCCTTTGAACAGACCCCCTTCCTCCATATGCAAACAACCTTCAAACAACTTTTATAAATATATTTTCTTTACATATTTGTTAAAACTGCCACCATGTTTCTCAACACAATATGAAATATAATCTATGAAAAAGATCCAACTCCTCCACCTCCTTCCTGTAGTCCTTATGCCATATGCAGAAATTCACCACTCGGTCAGACATGACCTATCAGAGCCAGGAGGAGGGTCTTAGCGCCGTCAATCATTCTCATTTACTCTCTGCTCAGAACCTCCCCCCTGCTCTCTGCTAGGCTACAGCTCAGGCTATTTAGCAAAGCCACTGATGATAGTGGATACATTTCCTGTAATGGTGAGTTGTCTCTCAACCATTAGGAAATTGAGCAGCAAGTATAGGAGTGTGATTGACAGCACTAAGACCCTCCTCCTGGCTCTGATTGGTTGTTTCTGATGGAGTGGTCCATTTCTTCAGACAGTAGTCGATCAGGGAGGAGCTTTTTTCACAACGTGACTGTCTCATATTACACTGTGGTGACAGTTTTCACAAATATGTGAAAAGCTTTTTCTTTTTTTTTTTTATAAAAGTTACATCCTGCAGCTTTAATGCCACTCCATACTCTCCTGAAGTGGATTCAACCATGTGTCTCCTCTGATACAGAATAAATCCCATTAAAACACTGAGGTTTGGCTTCAGCCATGTTATGCTTCCATTTTGACTGTATTAAAGGAAAGCAAATGACCGGCTGAATGTTCTGCTCTTTGTTCAGATTTATCCATATGGAGCCCTGATTGTAACCCACAGAGGGCGCTGTAAGCTGCCCCCTGGAGTGGACCGGACACGGCTGGAGGTGAGCATCTGCCCGCTGGGGGCAGCTTAGCTTGTGAGAACAAAATAAAATGAATCAAACACTCTGTCAGGGGTGTTCAAAGTGTGGCTCCAGGGCCATTTGTGGCCCATGAGATGATTTTGTTTGGCCCCTGACCACAACTCAAGAATGGTAAAAAAATAAAAATTGCCAACAAAATAGAAAACAATTGATTCCCCAGATCATTTGGAAACTGTTTCCAAATGATCAGTTTCCAGATTTAAGGCAACAGTCTGGAGTCCTTTTAAAGTTGTGAATCTTTAATTATATACAGATTTCATTTTAAAAAATTGTTTATTGTTGCACAGATAAAACAAATTAATTTTTGCTTTTTTAAATGAATGACCCCCTAGTAGTTCAAACTGACTGGTCTTGGCCTCCAGGGCTAAACGTTTGGATGTGGATTAAAGCTTGTCCGCTAGCTGAAGGCACTTTAACCAACTCTGGGTCCTTCCTGTCCTGACAGAGGCATCTCTCCCAGGAGGAGTTCCAGGAGGTGTTTGGGATGCCCATCGGCGAGTTTGACCGCCTGTCGTTATGGAGACGAAACGAACTGAAGAAAAAAGCCTCGCTTTTCTAACAGGAAGTGACCTAATTCCCAACCAATACTTGATGATGCCTCTCCTCCGCAAAGAGGAGGAGCCAAAGAACAGGCCATAACGTCAGCTATCCAATCAACAGATCAGCAGACCCCCTCACTAACAGCCCCCATCCCTGGAAGACTGAATCAAAATGTCTGATGTCGTCCAGTTGTGCTCAGATCTAAACTTAAGCGATGCTCTGACATGTTACCAGTACTGCACTTATAACCACCACTGCTTGCAAACCATTCATATCATATATCCTCCTCCACCATCATCATCATCATCATTGTTGTTGTCGTCATCATCACCATTGTTAATGTGACATCTACAGTCATGGCCAAAAGTTTTGAGAATGACACAAATGTTATATTTTCACATGATCTGCTGTCCTCTGGTTTTCATGTGTGTATGTCAGATATTTTCATCACATACATAAATATAATTGCAATCATATTATGAGTAACAAAAGCTTTTATTGACAGTTAGAATGAGTTAATGCAGCAAGTCAATATTTGCAGTGTTGACCCCTCTTCTTCAACTTCTGGACCAAATCCTGACTGATAGCAGTCCATTCTTGCACAATCAATGCTTGCATTTTGTCAGAATTCCTAGGTTTTTGTTTGTCCACCCGTCTCTTGATGATTGACCACAAGTTTTCAATGGGATTAAGATCTGGGGAGTTTCCAGACCATGGACCCAGAATCTCTCTGTTTTGTTCCCTGAGCCAGTTAGTTATCACCTCTGCTTTATGGCAAGGTGTTCCATCATGCTGGAAAAGACATTGTTCATCACCAAACTGCTCTTGGACGGTTGGGAGAAGTTGCTCTCAGAGGACATTCTGGTACCATTCTTTTTTCATGGCTGTGTTTTTAGGCAAGACTGTGAGAGAGCCGACTCCCTTGGCTGAGAAGCAACACCACACATGAATGGTTTCAGGATGCTTTACAGTTGGCATGAGACAAGACTGGTGGTAGCGCTCACCTCATGTTCTCCAAACAAGCTGTTTTCCAGATGTCTCAAACAATCAGAAAGGGGATTCATCAGAGAAAATGGCTTTATCCCAGTCCTCAGCAGTCCACTCCCTGTTCCTTTTGCAGAATATCTGTCTGTCTCTGATGTTTTTCCTGGAGAGAAGTGGCTTCTTTGCTGCCCTCCGTGAGACCAAGCCTTGCTCCAAGAGTCTCTGCCTCACAGTGTGTGCAGATGCACTCACACCTGCCTGCTGACATTCCTGAGCAAGCCCTACACTGCTGGTAGCCCGATCCCGCAGCTGAAACACTTTTAAGAGACGGCCCTGGCGCTTGCTGGTCTTTCTTGGAGGCCCTGGAGTCTTTTTGGCAACAATGGAACTTCTCTCCTTGAAGTTCTTGATGATGCGATAGATTGTTGACTGAGGTGCAATCTTTCTAGCTGTGATACTCTTCCCTATTAGGCCATTTTTGTGCAGTGCAATGATGACTGCACATGTTTCTTTAGAGATAAAGAAGAGAAACAATGATGCCAAGCACCAGCCTCTTCTTAAAGTGTCCAGTGGTGCCATTCTTACTTAATCATGACAAATTGATCTTCAGCCCGGTCCTCATCAACACCCACACCTGTGTTAATGAAGCAATCACTGAAACGATGTTAGCTAGTCCTTTTAAGGCAGGGATGCAACAAAGTTGAAATGTGTTTTGGGGGATAAAGTTCATTTTTTAGGCAAATATTGACTTTGCAATTAATTGCTGTTAAGCTGATCACGCTTTATAATATTCTGGAGTACATGCAAATTGCCATTATAAAAACTGAAGCAGTAGACTTTGTAAAAATTAACATTTGAATCATTCTCAAAACTTTTGGCCATGACTGTAGTTTGAACTAATTAAATTAAATAATTTTTCCTATAAATGAGACTAAATGATAATTATAAAAGCTCCTTCATGAAACTTCTTCATAAAATTCCTATTCACTGCCAGCTGAGAGAAGAAAAAGAACATTTAATTCTCTGCAGAAATTATGTATATCAGAACAGAAGCCTGAAGTCACATTGTGACTTTCTGTGTCATTTCAGTTTCAATTTGGGGGAGAAAATTGACAGTGTTTTTAATTATATTTTAAAGAGGATATGTTGAAACAGAATAGGTTAAATAAAATGATTATTATTTGCATTGATTTGAAAATATGAAATTTAACACGTAGTGATGACTAATTATTGTTGTTGAAAACATCTCATGTCTTTGAGCAGGCAGTTTATATTCAAATGAGATTTACTTTCATTAGGTAAATCCCATTTGCCAAATATCCTATATTCATAAGGATATGAATATGTGATTTATGCTATTTGAAACAGTGACAGCTTCCTCCTCCAACCTGTTTCTGGTTTCTTTGAGATTTGTCATTGGCACTACAATTCATATTTGTTGTTGTTGTTGTTGTTGTTGTTGTTGTTGTTGTTGTTGTTGTTGTTGTTGTTGTTGTTGTTGTTGTTGTTGTTGTGCCGCCAGTGCTGTCTCCGTCACTGCTCCTGCACCAGCACTGAATCAAAGCTGTAGGAAGAGTTTCCAGCCACAAGATGTCACTACAGAGCTGGGAAACAGCATCTGCTGCCCTGACAAACTATTGCGTCTCTCCTTATCGCCCTATTTCAAGTGTGTTCATATCAAAGTCTGTTAATGATTAGAATAAATGCTAAAACATTAAAAAGAGAGTTGTAAATACTTTTTTATTATCAATTCAGTCTATTATTTAATGTTTCCAATTGCTATATTTTGTCTTTCCCTTTAAGTCTGAGCCTTTTAGCTGCCTATAACTCTTTTAATGTTAATAAAGATAATTGAACTGAACTGAAAGGACCTTTATAATACCTTTAATTACTTTCTTTGTGTGGACATTAACTTGTTTTAGGATCATTATTCTGCAATAGTATGAGGCTGATTGGCAGAAAAGGTACAAATCTGAATGTGTCACTGACTTTATTCATCTTTCTGCTGCTGAAATGTTGATGTGCTGCATGTAAGCATTTCTTCAAAAGTTCAAAATGCACATTTGAAACCAGATATTTACATACACTGAATAAAAGAACACACATATTTTGCTCTCTTTGTCTGAAGTTAAACTTCTTGTTTTAGCTTGTAATTACCAGATTTTTCTTCTATTTGCTTAATAACAGAAAATCTGGAGATCATTTTTTTAATGACATTTCTGGAACTTTCTTTGAATTCAAAAGTTTACATAAATTTGGTCAGTATCACTTATAACTATATTTTAAACTGTATGACCGAACTCTTAAAAAAATCTTTCAGTTTACTTGTTTTTCTTGTAAATACCTTCTTAAAGCTATTTGAAATGTATTGAAATTCTGATATCTCTTCAATATATATATTTGGTGAGGTGTTTCAATATGAACACAACTCTGTGTAAGGAAGGCATCTCCAAAGAATTTGTCTGAATTTTTGGAAATATAAATCCACTTTTGATTGCATATCGAGTGTTGGGTCTGCATAGACTTCAACTTAAACTTGTTGAACTGCCATCCTTCATCCTTTTGGAGGATCTTTTCATGCATCGGCTTGGACAACTGATTTCTAAAATAATATTTAAAGCGTATTATCATCAGTGACAGAGAACAGATACAGAACTACTCTTTATTGTCTTGAAAGAAAACATTCTGAGACTACAGCCTTTTACTTTAACCTTGTTCTTCAATGCTCCCTGTACCACTTGATATATGGCGGTGGTTCTTTAAGTAACTTCGAAGTCGACGTGCAGCCAGCTGTGTGCCGACAGAGATAGGTGGGTTTGGAAGTGGCCTTGCAGGTTTCACAGTTGGTGTTTTGTATGTGACCTGTAAACATATCAGTGGGTGTGGTGAACAAAGCTGAACCAGGTGTGTTGAAATGTTGACTCTATCTATTTTGCGGTTTGTTAACAACCCTTAGACACGTGACCTATTTAACAGCAAAGTGTCTGCAGTGCTTTAGTTTGAGCTTCCAGAATGTGTTTCATCCATGTTTTATTTGAATCTAAAAAGTGTTGATTTCAATTTTTGATGTCTTAAGGTGAACTAATGAAAATGATTGCCGAAAAGTGAATTAAATAGTGCATTAGTGTTGCAGGATGAGCTCAATGCTTAGCTGATGCAGGAAAAAAGTTCCCTTCTTATGCATAAACACTGACTCAGCAGATTTAAAAACATACAATTTATTTTATTGATACTTTCCAATATTATTTCATGAACCACCAGCAGGAATGCAGTTTATTTTGCCAAAGAGACCACATCAGAGCAGTAACTCATTGCAGAAAACAGAACTATGAAATTATCAAATGAAAAAAGGGATTGAACTTCTCGCTCCTGCATAAACGCCTTAGAATCTGAAGCTTTGCACAGTTCAGTGGCACAACCTGTTTTGCTTACAATCATTTGGAAAATTTGGTAACAATAACTATTCAAAGTCATTTCAAATCATCATTTTTACATGTTCAGAAATTGCAAGGCAAAAAACAAGCCATACAAAAATATAAGCACAGAACAATCTGCTAAATCATTTGTGAATTAAAAAAGAGTAATTCCTTTGAGACGAAAAGCAAGTCATCTCAAAACACTTTAATAACCCCGCCAACATTTGGACCCATTCTGTTAGGCAATGAAACAGAAACAAGAACAGACGTTCCTAAGACCGTGGTCATCTTCAGACGTGACCGGACCTCATCTGGATCCTTATTGGTCTCCTGATCGCTGTGAAAACATGCATTTGTCAAGTAAAAGACAATATCTACTGATTATCTCAATTTTCAGCAAACCTTCTTTCCTTTTACTTCTAATTGTATTGTCATTATCAACCTTTTTACTGCAGAACAATCTAACGTTGTAATATTTCTTCTGCATTTTTTCCCCTAAAATCCTTAAAATGAAAACCACAGAAAAGGGAATCAGAACAAAGAATAAGAATAGCTTTTCAGAAGACCTACTGTCTTTGATGCTACTGCTCTGAAACAATTCAATAGAATAGAATGGAATAGATTAATTATATGTGCTGTAGACAACATGTTACATTGATAAAATGTGATTTAATATTTCTAACAGTTCATGTCTTCAGAAAATTGCAATACAATCCAAAAAAGTAAATCTTACTTTTCAGAATGTTTGCATTTGTAATTCTGTACACAAAAAGCAGTTCCTGATCCTAAATTGTATGATTTAAGAAGCACATGATGTGCTTTTGAAAAAGCTTTCTTCCTCCTAAAATCAATGAGCTCAAGAGAGAATAAACCTCTGCTGTCTGCTCAACATCATGAGGAATGAATGATTTTTGGCATGTCAGGAGTAGTTTGGGGTTTTATGCTGCTTTTTAAAGAGTTTTGGATGAATCAGCCAGAGAGACAGCACCACCTACAGAAACTAAGGAGGAAAAAGAAGTAAACTCTACTAACAGATCATCCAAGAAATATAAAGGTAAAAGCTTCACCAATAAAACAGATCACAGGTATGCCTGTGTTTGATTATTAAGATACATCAAAAATCCTCAGCATTGTTTGCATTTTCAGATTTGAAGGATGTGAAATCATCTATAAATTCAAACCACCTCAGATCCACTAAGAATGATGTTGTGGTTTGTGTTAACTCTTGCTGGCAAAAGCAAACCACTCCATCATTTTTGTTTCACTGTTTATAATACAACATCATATTTTTAGACTCAGACACAGGTCTGGAAATGTTTAATGATTAATCACGGGCTTGTGTCGCTGTAAGTTCAGATCATGATGAGAGGTGTGGAAAAAGAAGCCTGCACAGCACAGAAACTGAATTCCCAGAATAAAAACCATTATTCAAGTTGAGAGTCACTTAATGCCTGTCTATGAATCATGACTATTCATGCTTGCAGAACAGTGGGGCTTCACATCCAGAGCTGTACATTATTTGACCGATGCGCCACTGGGAATGCAAGGACAAAGCTAAACAATTACAACTATGTTCTTCTGCACCACATAGAAGAGTTTTTGTCAGATAAATTATACATTTTTTGTTAAATTAGCTTGGAAAGACTTTATCCAGTTTCTGATTACAGGGATGTAGCCTGCTCAGCCATGCTACAAGCTTAGTCGGGTGAATGAGTAACTTTCTGTGCTCTAATTCTTCAGCAATCAAAGACAGGATACTTCTATATTTCAGCGGTACTGCTGCCCAAAGTTTTTCAGTGTCTTACTGATTGATGCACCAGGCATATGTTAGCAATATCCTCCCTTCACTCAGACCTGCACCACAGTAGCTCATCAGTCTAGGTCCTTTCTTTCAGCATTCAACCTCCCAGTATCTAAGCGCCACATCTTCAGCCACTCCTTGCTGGATCCTATCGTCTACTCCAGTCATGATCTCTAGTTATCCTTGTGTCTCCCTCTTGGTTTCCCTACTTAGATTTTTATTTATTCCTGCCCCGGTTAGCTGTTAATGTTGTATGTTTGTTTTTCATTAAACCTTTACATTCATTTGAGTCCAACTTCAGATATACAGCATCATGAACAAAAACAAACCAGGCAACCAGAGGTTTGTCAAGTGAATGTAACTGTATCATTCAGATCTAACTTATAGAAATCTACTGTACTTAATAATTGTGATCCCTTTATTAGATTATTGACCAACCAAATGCGATACTTCAACTGTAAACAAATCTGCGGCTTTAGTTTTTCCTCTGCCACGCAATGCATGTGAGCCTCTGCAGCCGCATCCTCGCTATTCAAATCCAGACTAACCCTCTGCCCTCTGAGGCCTGTTGGACTTTATGTAAACTTACCTTTCGTATCTGCGTGCCGACTGTGCGTGTCGCACACATTTGAATAACAAGTCCGCTCGCATGAGAAAAAAAAGCCTGGTGTGCGCAAGCTTTCTAGGATCGATTTGCATACTTGAGTGACGTCCTTGTTCTCGGTGATGTAGCTCCATTCACAGAGGGGCGGAGAGCGAGTCTCTGAAGAGGCGACCTTTGCACAAGCAGAGTGGTTGCTGGACATGTAAACGGACCGGTTCTGAGATTTCTTTGGAGGACATAGGTCACTGTAGTTGTACAAGGGTGTACTGTAAGTTTACAGATCACAGTGGCGGTTTTCCTCTAGTTCTACTAGATGAATTTCGGCATTGTCATTCTTTGTGACAATGTGTTTGCACATGTTCCCTGCAGAAACAGTTATAGCTCTGAGGTTTAATCTCTGCAGGGGTTAGAACATGTTTTTCCAGTTGTTCTCTCAGAAAAAAAAATCTAAGGTGGAAAGTTTTATGCTATCCAGTTACTGCAAAGACATTTATCCAAATGCTCATTGGTGTATGAGGCTACCTGAGAGCCTTCAAATGCATGATATAAAAATATCTTTTTATTCTGGCTCTGTAAGACAGTGAAGGAAGCAGGGTTATGAATAAATAATTTGGTGTAATTGTAGTGAAAAATGGTCTGACCTGTATTTGGCTTAGTCTTCACTGTAGAGCCACCTATAAAGTCATGAAGGAGAACGGAAGGTTGATTATGTCAATTTTTTTATGAAGATTTTCTCGTGACTGTCATAAGGACAATTAGATATGTAAATAATCTGTTCACAAATTACTGTCTGAGCTTGCTCCCATGTATCCTGAAAAATAATGGTATTTTATCTGAGGTTCACAAGAAAACTGCACTTTAAACAAATGTTTAAGACACCGTATACCCTTATAGTGGCCCGTTCATGGAAGCTAATCCAACCAGATGCTTTTTGTTGCCATCTAGCAGTGTCTGCTCAACATAAAGCTATTTCAGTGGTTTTCCTGTCAGGTTTCTTAAATGTACAATCAGTTCAAGGTCACTTGCTTGGATCATCGGGTATATACATGTTGTCGCAGTTGTTTTGAACGTCGTCCATTTGCGGACTGTTTTATTTACAGTGGAATGTTTGACTTCAAACTCTTTTGAGACCTCTTTAAACCACTTACAAGACTCTTAAGCTATGGCAGTCTTCTTTCTGATGGCATCTTTACATCTTACCATTGTGGTCACTCTCACTCTAACACTAAGGAGCTCACCAAACTAAATTAAGCTTAAACACAATACATTTAATGACCCTGAAACTCATAAATCAGAGACCCTCCTCCTGAAGACTACACCCTGAGATTTTGTCTATAAACACCACAACCTGAATCAATGATAAAGAATCCTTGATGGAGTTCAGCATGGAAACAAAATCAACAATGTGCCAAGAAATTGGGCATAGCTCCAGTTTTAGCCTAGCCTGAACCCTTGGCTATTGAGAAATGATCGTCTGCTGGACTTGGCTGACATTTTAAAAGAGCATATTATGTTATAAAAGTTATCGCGTTGCCTTGATATCTTTCCTACATGTTTCCTTGAACCACCTGTGGCGACCATTCAGGCATGCTTAAATGTTTGCTCCCAAAGAGCTGATTGTTACCACAAAGCTCCTCTTCAGAGCTCCACTTCCCTCCCATTCAGCCCCTCCAGACTAGTGGCAGCAGCATTTATCAAACACCTGATTGAATTTCACGTCTGCTGAGTTAATCATACAAACTACTTCTCAATTATCTCAATTATTAGAACATTCTTAAAGTCTTAATGCAGAAACATTGTTGCGATGACATGCTGAAGGCGGATGGTCTGAAAGAGCACGAGCTTCTTAAAAAGACAGAAGCCCAATTTCCATCCATCCATCCATTTTCTTGCACCCTTGTCCCTTAGTGGGGTCGGGAGTTGCTGGTGCCTATCTCCAGCTG
>CAEGAF010005953.1:0-12490 GCA_903067075.1 Micropoecilia bifurca
ACACACACACACACACACACACACACACACACACACACACACACACACACACACACACACACACACACACACACACAGACACACACACACACACACACACACACAGACATACCAATGAGCACGTTGTGGACAACGTGGGGTCAGTATCTATCCTGACGGCTTTCTGACATGCAGACTGAAGAATCAAACCTTTCACATTCCAGTCGGTGCCTCCTGACTCACAGCCGACCCCTGGAATAAAATAATCAATTTGTTGTTACGGCAACTGTACAATCATGCCAAAAGGACAAAGCTTCTGTGAAGGGATGTTGTTCCTCCAGCTGGCTACTTTAATATATTCTTCCAACAAACATTCAGACATGGATTTATGACATGCAGCCACCCACAAAGAGGTGTTTTCATTTGCACTTAATGGGATAATTGTTTATGAAGGTAAACCTTCATGAGAGCAAATCATTAAAGTAGTAGCAGAGTAGCAAAGGTTGTGTATTACCAAGATAAATGGTTCATAAATTCTCTGGTTTTCAATTGTTGCCTGACCATTTAAAAGTAATTTAAAGTGGACCTGGGTGGATTTAAAGGTATTTATTTTTTGCACATTAGAGTAAATTGAAAATAAATATTTCCTATTTTTCCTCATTCGATCTGGCTGTAAATCAAAGCAAACCCATAAGTTTCCAAAGTCTGATTCATCGTCCTGCTTGAACATTAGCTGGGTTGGTGAGAGGAAATGCTGACGTCGATACAGGCAGAAAAATAGAACAAATTTTACATAACAATTGTAAAGTCAAAGTGTTTGAAAGAAAAGGAGAAAGAAAAAGAGGTAAAACAAGTAAAAACAGTGATACGTATTGCTAACTATAAAGTTAGCTTTGTTAACCCTCAAGCCCAAATCTTAAGTATTAGTTCTGCTAACGCTAAAGGCTACCAACATGGTGCTTAGCAAAAGCTAATGCTAAAGTACTGTAAACATACCAAAAACACATAATCTTAAGTAATTTTTTGTCCAGTTTCTAGTGCAAATTTCTTAGTAGAATTCAAATAAGACAAAACTAATAAAAAAGTGACTTTTCAGCAAAAAATAGGAGTTTGTTTTAAATCAATAATTTCTTTATAGTGATGAAAAAAATTCTAGTTCCATTGGTGGATTATTTCATTCATAGACATTTTCCCCATGTTATAAGTGAAATAATCTGCCAGTTGAACTAGAACTGTGTTGCTAGGTTACGAGCTGGGCTCAGCTGGGGTTGCTAGGTAACGGCCAATGGAACATTCTATCAGTAGAACTTCATCATCAATATTAAGGAATTATTCACTTAAAATAAGCTCCTATAACAAGCCAAAAGGTTACTTGTAAATTATCTTTGTCTTAATTCAAGTGTACAAAGACGTTCCCACTAGAAACTAGACCAAAATTACTTTACAAGATTTTGGTTTTGCTGTGCACAACATTTTAATTTTACAGTTTGCAGCCATTATAAGTGCAAAAGGGCGTCCAACCACAAATTAGCAAGGCGTTTCTAGTATGTGCAATACAGGGTTGTTGCAACTTATACTGCAAAAACACAAAATCTTACCAAGTAATTTTGGTCTAGTATCTTTGTGCAAATGTCTTAGTTCACTTGAAATACAACTTAAAAGTAGCTTTTCAGGAAGTCATAGGAGCTTGTTTTAAGCCTTGGACGTGTCCTGTGTGTCTCTGTGTCCAGATTATGTGTTGTAGATTTACAGCCGGCCGTCCCTTCAGTTCAGCTGGTGTTGTCCTGACGTCTGGCCGGTAGCACACAGGCAGTCCGACCCAACACATGCCTCCCAGATGTTGGCCAGCATTCCTGAAGGCCTCATCACACTTCCGGGCCTTTAGTGCCTCCTCACACCCTCCTGGTACCGTCACAGTCCACTTGTGGGTCGGCTAATTTACAGCAGCGATGGAGAAACGTGACCTCTGAGTTTTCTGATCTGAAATTGTGGCGGTTTTTATGAGGGCAGCACCAGAAAGGGGATGAGGACAAATAGCTGCTGCATAGGAAATGAGTGGAGAAGGACTTTTCAAACTTAAAGCAAAATGGATTCCTTTTAGCCTTCCTGACTATAAAACCTTGGAAAACTGAAAAATGTCAGACATATTTGGTTTGAGGCAATAAAACATTTTTACAGTGGCGGTTTTTGATATGGGCAGTTGCCCAGGGAGGCATCAGAAAGGGGTGGAGGGCCTAAAAATTAGAAAATAAAATGTATCTTATGAATCAGTTGTCCCCTGAGTAAGTGTGCTAATACTTGTATTAGGATGTGTAGCTGCTGTTTAGATTACATTATCTGCTTTCTGCTACAAACATTTTTTACAGAAATTTTACAGGATTTGAACCAGATGAAGCTAAAATTGTCATTTAATGATTTTTAAGAAAAACATGTTTACAGAAAAGTTTTTTCTTATATCTGAAATGCAAAATGTAGATTTTTTGTATAGATTTGGATTAATTACTGTTCCGAATAGGTTGTTCTTTCAGCAAATGGTCTTATTTGAGTTAACAATGAATCGATTACTAAATCAATTGACAATGGCTTCAGTAATGGGTTAATTATGATTAATCCAATTAATCGTTTCAAATGTAAAATGTTATTTTTGTATAATTTAGACCAAACTAGTTCTCTGAGTGCAATGTTCTCTCAGCAAATTACATTTTTTTATTAATCACTTACTAAATTAGTTGATAATTATTTTGAAATAAATGAATCATAATTAGTTGGATTAATAATTTAAAATACAAAACTTTGATATTTTTGCACAATTTTGGCCTAATTGGTGCTGCAACATTTTTGTTTTCGAAAATCCCCATCTTTGACTAGTTAAATTACTAAATTAGTTGATTTTTTTTAAGAATTAGTCCCAATTAATCTAATTAGACATTTAAAATGCAAAATTTTGATTTTTTTTTTTTTTACAGTTTGGGCTTAATTGATGCTCTAGATATGGTATTTTAGAAAAATCCATTACTAAATTAGTTTTTCTAAATGAATTAATCACGATTAATCCGATTAGTCGTTTCACTGGTAATGAACAAATCGTTTATCGAGCCCATATTCAACTGAACACCGTCAACCAGACGTGTTATTTTCTTATTTATGACTCCATGTTTGCCATTATAATTGTCGTGAAGCGGTTAGAGATGATCTCCTTGATAATTGTGATAACTTACAGTAAATTGTGTGCAGCCAAAGACTCTGGAAGCTTGTTCGGCCTGAGGCGAAGTTCAGCGGTTGTTTGCTTTTGAATGATGGAGTGACTTTACGATGGAGATGCAGGAAGAGGAGCTGATCTCCTGGATTATTTGATGAAACAAACAGGCGCGCAGACTCGGGGTTTCCCCTCCGTTCCGGTTCCTCTCCAGGACTCGGCACAGACCTTCAGGATATCACAACCTGCGCGTCCTGCCGCGCACGTCCAGCCATCCTGAAACAGGAGGAGACGCAGGTGTTGCATATTAATTTGCGACATGACAGTTAGATGCTTATCTCCGTTCATTCTTGGCAACAAGTTACATCTTCTTGGATGACACAAATTTTTATCTTCAGGAGAAAAATGAAGATCATGTTGCTTGAATTGACTTGACAGAACCAGGAGGTGTTTTTGTCGCAACGGAAGCAGCGGCTGCGTTTCCGTTTCACATATGGGCAAAAACTTTGCTATATTCAGCGAATTTTGAGAAAACACAATTTCTGCAATTCCTGTGTTTTCATTAAATAAGAAACGTAATTCCAACAAGTTTGTTCACGTGACAAGTCATTAAAAAATATGCAGCGCTATTATTCTCCAACTACTTCCGGTCGTCTTCTTCGTGACTTCCGCCAGTAGTTGCATTTCTGTATTGACCATTAATTGCGCAATTCGATATTAGGAAAATAAATTAATTTAATGGAAACACAGTAATTTTGAAAATGAAAACTTTTTTTGCTAAAACGATTATTTTTGAAATTTCAATTGCTCAATGATATGGTCATTAGCTGCTTTTCCAATAACCATAAAATGCGCAAATTCAAATTACAAAAATAAATTTGCTTAATGGAAACACACCAATAAAAAACAGAAGTTTTTTTTTATAAAATGCTTGCGTTGGTAGAGTTAGATAGTTTTTTGGCCATATTGAAATGTTTCACTTTTTCCACCTGACCAGATGATCAACAGCAGGATGTTACTACTGACAGAAACGACAAAACAGACAGAACAGGAAGTAGTTGGATCTTGATGGCGCTGCATGTTTTTTAATGACATCGTGTGAATAAATGCAATCAAAAGTTATTTCAATTGTGTTCCTTATTTAATGGAAATACCACAGTTGCAAAATTGTGTGTGTGGGAGGGGGGGGGAGGGGGTTCAACCTTAGCAGAATATTGACAAAGTTTTGAGCAAATTAGGAATGGAAATGCAGCAAGTGATACTCAGGATTAAACTTAACATAAACTTGAACCACGTTGCCTAACATCAAGGAGGAATTAGTCTTCTTTATTTATTTTTATTTTTTGTTGAGCGAATGGTGCAGTTTCGATCGATACCTTCCACTAACACACACACACACACACACACACACACACACACACACACACACACACACACACACACACACACACACACACACAGCAGCAGCAGGTTAAATGCAATCAGCCTCCTGTACTGTGTGCGTCTCCAGGCCAGCAGTTTATCTCGGGCCTCTTTGCAACACCCACGGCTGCCGGACCAAAGTCCAGCCGCTTATCAGTCAGCCTGACTGAACGAGTCTCTCTGAGCTGCTCTGAGTCCAAACCAACCTCCAGACCCGTTTCTGCTCAGAACAAGAACAATTTGCTTGGTTTTATCCCATCAACAGCTCTGCTAGTATTAGCATGTTTAGGATAAACTATTTTAATTATGTGAGAAGTCACACAGACAAAGAGCCAAAGTTCTTACCAAGTAGTTTTGGTCGAGTTTCTAGTGCAAATACTTTAGCTCACTTAAATAAGACAAAACTGACTTATAAGTAACTTTTCTACAAAATATAGTAGCTTGTTTGAAGTCAATAACTCCTGATTATTTTCCTTATATTGTTTGGAAAATGTCCTGTTATAAAACGGCTTCCTTGAACGATTTAATCAATGTTAAGGAATTATTGACTTAGAAGAAGCCCCCATATCTTGCAAAAAAGTTACTTCTAGGTTTTTGACTCATTAACAGTGTACTAACATAGTTACACTAGAAACCACATTAAAATACTTGGGAATATTTTGTGTTTTTACAGTGTAGTAGAGTAATTTGTGGTAAGACCTAAACGTTGCTGATTTTGAGGCAGTTTTTCAGCATATAAATGTTCGAACTGCTAGAAACTGCATCTAAATGTGTTTCTGCAGAGCATCGACTCATAGAAATCCTGGCTTCAATGTTAAAACCATGAAAAGGTGCATCTTAACTGACACTAACTTATCATTCATGACTTTTGTGTGGTGCATATTTGCTGATTCACAGGGACTTTGACTTTGCGGCCAGTAGCTCATCAATGTGATGTGTTTGTAAGATCAGGCTCACATTACCAGCCTGACTCGATGACTGACTTTCCTATCGCTTTCTCATTGCACCTATTTGTTTTTCACAAGAAACAGAGAGTTTTTCCTGAGGGCTAAACTGAAAGCCTCTCCTTCTCTCCCTCCCTTCGCTCTCTCTCTCCTCAGGCTATGACAAGTATAAACAGTTTGTCCCGCTAACAGGATCCAGGATGCGCTGCCTCATTTGCATTGCACTCCTTAAAACACTCCACCCTTTCTGTCTTTGTTCCTTAGTTTTCCTCCTTTATTCATGTTTTTTGGTGAAATTAATTCAGCAAAGCAGCAACTGGAACGCCTGCAAAATTAAACTGTTCTTTGTTTTGCAGTGAAGTCCAGTTTTTTGCAGCTTGGAGGTTTTTCTTCAGGTCTGCATGTTTTACTTCTGGTATCTGTCACCCACAGAAAAGCCTGCAGGCGGCATCAACGTGTCTTTAACAGAGAATACAGACTCACTTAATATGCTTCAAATCCTCCTTGATGATGAAACACTAATTAGACAAACATCGTTTTAATCCTCACAAACTCTAATTTTTTTCCAACCATATTTGTTTGCATGAAAATAAAGATAAATTTGTCCAGGAACATCCAACCAAGTGATATAAATCTTACTACTTTTTATCTATTCTAGGGCAAATATCTCAGTACTCTTGAAATAAGACAAAACTAACTTAAAAGTAACTTTTAGTGCGATTGAGAAGCTTTTCTAAGTAAATAATTCCTTAGTGTTTATGAAAAATAGTGTTTCAATTGATCATTTTTTTCACTTATAACAACACATTTTTCCCATGTTATAAAAGAAATTACCTGCCAGTGGAACTAAATCTTTTTCATCAATATTAAGGAATTATTGACTTAAAACAAACTCTCATATTTTACTGAAAAGTTACTTGAAAGTCAGTTTTGTCTTATTTCAAGTGTACTAAGAAATTTGTGCAAGAAACTAGACATGAAAATTCAAAACACACAAAAATAGAAAAATGCTGCAATTGCAGAAAAAAATTGTGAAATGCAAAAGGAAAAATTTTACAAATAGTAAAATCAACTGCAAGTTGCAAACTGGCTCCACAAAATGCAGTTTTAACTAAAACTCTGAGGTGTGAGATGTTTAACTGAAGCCCTACAAGGGGTTTGAATGTTTTTATCTTTTTTAATCTTTTTTCTTTTTAAAAATTCTCTTTGTCTTTCTAACTGTTTATTCAATATCACATGCTGTTTTTATTTTAATCATGTAAAGCACTTTGAAATGCCTTGCTGCTGAAATGTGGTATACAAATAAAATTTGATTGATTGATTGAAAACAAAGTCCTCCAGGCCACTAGGGGGAGTCGATCACCAAATCATATGAACAAGACGGGATGTCTTATAAAAGAAAGTTGGAGGAAGTAAGAAAACTTCATGTCTTTTTCAAACAGTACATTAGACCAGCAGTATATTTATGTTGGCAACATTACCAAACACCGACTCCCCCTAGAGGTCAGGAGGACTTCCGTTTTGTCTTAGCAGTGTTTAAACTGTTCTCTATTTTTGGCATTTTCTCTTTTGTTTCCATTTCCTCCAAGCGCAGCATTTTTCTGTTGCCTTTGTTTGTGTTGTGTTTAGGCGTTCGCATCATTCATGTATTTGCTGTTTGCACCTTTCAGCCGTTGTAAAAAGTACTTGGATTTGCAAACTGTTGGTGTCTGTGACTAGTCAACCTCTGTTATATTAACATTCTAAAGTATTTCTCTCCATTTTACACATACAGACAAAGCAACAACAAAGAACGTTGAATGTCGAGGTACTTTAATCAGATACAAACCATCAGAAGGTGAAATTCAGCATCTGTTGATTTGTCTCATACTCACATGGCAGCCATATTGAGCTCTGAGTTGGATTATAGCTTTGCTCAGTCCACTTTAATCCAACTCCAGTCCGTTTTTCTGGAAAGTCCAATTTATTTGTGGAGGTGTGAATTCGCAATCAGACAAAAAAATGATCTCTGGTCTACCTATGAACCTCTGTCTTGGTTCGGTTGAAGTGAACTCTGGTGCACATTGAATTCATATGTGAACACCAAGCGGACTGGAGACAGCTGCAAAAGCAGGAACTGGTCTACAACACAGAGCATTCTGGGTAAATACAACCAAAACAAATTAGCCTGAATGGCTATTGGCTGGAAATGACTTGTATTCTTTAGCTAAAGACAAAAGAGAAATCCCACAACTGCTAAAATTTCACACCACTTGAGTTTTGTTTACATTGTAGACATTAGATGTCTTCTTCAGAGGTTTTTATGTTGTTTCCTTCAGTGGTTCTTGGTGCAGCGCCCCCACAGGTGAGGAGGGGAACAGGTTTTTCAAAGTGTTTGGTTCGTTTCACTGAAAGAGAACCCCAGCAGCTGAAAATGTAACAAATGCTTCAGTTTTGGTCACCAATCGAACCGAGTCTATCGGACTATCAGGTGTGAAAAAACCTAGGAAACTTTCTATTTTCCAAGTATGAGGTTTTTCTACTTGAGTTGGACATTTTAATTTCTGAATATGAAAGCAAAGCAGCTTCCAAAGCCATTCAGTCAGCCATTTCATTTTGTAGGAACAAAGAGCAAAAAATAGTTATAGATCTGAAAAATGTTAATTAATTTAACAAAAAATTGAGAGGAATGGCAAATATAATTATCAAAGAAGACAAGGTTATATAATGAGGACAGTTTATGGTTTCCTATCCTTAATATTTATGGAAATTTAAGGTCTGAGTTACAGTTTTATCTGGTTCTACTGACAGATTATTTCACTTATTGAAACAATTTCCCCATTACATGTTATTATTAGAGAAATAATCATCAATATTAAGCTATTGACTTAAAACAAATTCCTATATCTTCCTGAGAAGTCAC
Source organism: Micropoecilia bifurca (assembly GCA_903067075.1). NCBI lineage: Eukaryota > Metazoa > Chordata > Actinopteri > Cyprinodontiformes > Poeciliidae > Micropoecilia > Micropoecilia bifurca. Next base: position 8,444 of record CAEGAF010005953.1, read on the forward strand.
TTGTAAGTTAATTTTGTCTTAATTCAAGTGTGCTAACATATTTCTAGAATACACTAAACAAAATACTTGGTAAGATTCTGTGTTTTTGCACTGTGTTTTGAATACAATTCCATTTAATTTAGTGGGAAAAGATTAAAGAAAACTAAATACAAAGGCTTTTTTGTAAAAACAAAATGAACATAAAAAGTGAATCTTTTTTCTTCCACTCTCCAATAATAAACTTGTTTGTGTTTCAAAATATCCAAACAAATGTGACCAAACGGGTGAAAAAACTGTGTAATTTCTAATAAAAGTGGATTTATTTTATGATGTAAACAGTCAGTAATAAAAAAGTGCGATAAACACGGATTTCCCCACAAACTAGAAGCTAAATCATATCTTTATTGTGGCCATCCAGACGTTTATCGGCGGCTTTTATCTGTTTTGCCAGATTCTCACGTTCAGAAAGTGGGTCAGCTATGGGTTACAGATTACAGGAGGCGGGTGAAACGGCGGCCGTTTCAAACCCCACGCCGAGTTATTCCGTGTAAATAGTTTAATCTCTTTTCCCCCCGAGGACGGAGTGGGTCAGGTCGGTCACACCGGTGCCGACCTCCGGTGTGTGTGAGGAACATAACAGGTAAAACCTGGTTTATCTTATCGAGCTAGCCGCGCTAACGCTAGCTGTGTAAGCTAGCAGTGTAAGCTAGCTGCGTGGAAGCTAGGTGACGAACTGCGTCACCATAGTAACTGAAGACGAGTCACCATTTTCTGAGATATAAGTTAAATTTTTATTAAAATATTGTTCTGTTTCGCTTCCATGGAGACTTTACAGTAATTTTTAAATGGAATTTTATTGGTATTTTCTGAGGTTTAAGATGTTTTCATGCTACTTGGTTGTTAGTTTGAAAATTAAGTGAAGGAAAACTCTGGAAAATGTATTTTTGTGGATCAATATTGAAGAAAAAATGAAGTATAAACATATTTTTTGTCTGTCCATCCATTTTCTCTGTTTTCATCCATCCATACAAAAATATTTGTTTGCGTCCATCTCGGCCTCAGTAGAAATATATGATTTAATTTCATAGTAAAATGGGGGATTTATTGTTTAAAATGCAAATATACCTCCAAATATTTCTGAGAAACATAAATTTTTGACATGAAAACCTGTAGGGACCTCATCATTAATAATTTCAGACTGTGATTTAAGAAGAGGGAAGGGCAGAAAGAAGAGCTAAACTTTTCTCATTTTCAGTCTTTAAACTGTTATGAAGACAAAACTAACTTACAAGTAACTTTTCAGCAAGAAATAGGAACTTGATTTTAGTCAATTATTCTTTAAAATTGATGAAAATACTCTTTCCTCTGGCTGATTATTTCATGGGAAAATAAATTAATCTGCCAGTGTAACTAGAACTTGTTAATCAACATTTATAGAATATTTACTTTAAAAAAGCTCATGTTTCTTAATGAAAAGCTACTTGTAAATTAGTTTTGCCCAACTCCAAGTGCACTAGAAACTACACTAAAAATACTTGGTAAGATTTTGTGTTTTCCGGTCCTCGGACTTTGTCGTCTCCTGTTTCTTTTAAACGACATATAAAAATCCCCGTAGGTGTTGCTGTTTTATGGTTCCAACCTTACAGAATTTAATCTGCTTTTAATAAGAAATAAAGTCATTTTAAAATCTTGTTAAAATGAAAATGAGTTCTGGCAGTTAAGTACTTCCATAGAAACTTTGATTCCTTCTTGTTTCCTTGAAATGTTGCATTCAGGGAAGATGCATTAGTATGCCACACTTTTTTATTAGTTTAAAATTTTGGGAAAACTGAATTTTTGTCAATTATCTACACTGAAAAAAGCAAAATGGAGCTCCAATTTAATTTGTTGTTAGTAATCAAATTAAGTTTCTCAAACTTAATTTATTTATGAATCAATGTAAAAAAAATTACACTGACAACTTAATAAATGTAATATTTGGGTAAAATTAATTTGATTACAAGTAAAATTAGTTTCCTTTTTTAGTGAACTGGTTTAACATAAATTAAAGCCTGTAGTTGTTTTTTTAATTTTAATTTTCAAATTACTGCTACTAAGTTTTATATTTTTAAGCAATTAACTTAAAACCCAGTTTCAAAGTGCAAAACTGCAACATTTAAACTTTTTTTAAAATCAGATTTGTGTCATGTTTTAACGTCATCTGCTGCATTTTTTCCTCTGTTTTTGTAGTTTCTTCTGTTAGTTTTCCTTTCGTTGGGTGAACAGGAAGGTCGTCGGTTTTCGGTAAACTTCGGTTTGACTCGGAAGCGAAGAGCTTCGTCTCTCAGCAGGATCTGAGCGTGTTTAGTCTGACATGTCGCACTGAACGGTCATTTGGTTTCAACAAGCTGCTGCTAAACGCAGCCAGACTGATTGACTGGACCAACAAAAAAGAAGAAGAAATCCTGCACATAAAACGTTTTCATTTTAAAAGAGAAATAAAAAAAATTGCACAATCTCTTCCCCACATTTTTGCCTTTTTTAATAAGAAAAACGAATCATTTTAATCACATGTAAAACCACCAACAACAACAGAAACAAAAACAGAACAAAAAAAAAACAAAAAAATATATTATATCAGCACACTTTAAGAGTTTGTAAAGCAACATAGCTTAAATAAAAGACATTTCTGTTTGAAACTTAAACATCATGTGACCTGAAACTCCTGAAAAAAAACAAGAAACACAAAGAAAAATCCTTCAGCAGATCGATCTCTTATCAGATCAGCAGGCGTTTGAAGAAAAGGCACTTTTTGGACGTCGGAGGGTCACTTGACTCCCCCAACCCCCTTTGTGACACGAGGAGGGCGATGATGTAACACACACACACACACACACACACACACACACACACACACACACACACACACACACACACACACACACACACACGCTATCAGCTCACCTGGCCTGTAGGAGCTCCAGAGTGCAAAGTACTGTATGTAAATCCTCCTCTTAGTGCATCTCTCCCTCCGTTTTTCGGTAACTGACTGTTCGCCGCCATGTTTTCCGAACAACATGAACATCTTTGTGCCAGGAAAACAACTTTTTGTACTTTTTTTCTTTTTTTAAAGTCTTTGTCTTACCACAGTTGCTTTGATTTATTCTATCAGGACTTTTAAGGTTTGCAAAAAGAAATTGCTGTAACGCTGAAATTACTGAAGCAGTAACCTGAAAATTGAGCTTTGGGTTGTAACCGGCGCAACTTCACTGAAAAAAAAGGAGAACGGCTCTCCAGCTCTAAAAAGAACTGAGTTAATTTGTTTCACGTCGAAATAAGCTTACTTTATTTACATTTGACAACTTAATAAGCATAATATATTTACTTGGATAAACTTAATTTGATTGCTTGTAGCAAATTAACTCATTTTTTTAAAAGTTGGATTACCCGTTTTCTTTTTCCAGTGCAAGATATATTAAAATTTATTCCCTTCATAAATAGACCTTAAACCTCATCCTCTCCCCCCTGCATGTTCCCTTTATTTACACTGTATACAGGTTTAATTTTCGCCCTGCAGAGACAGAATCTGACGCAAAAACACAAAATCCCACCAAGTATTTTCGCCCCAAGTCACGACGCAAATCTCATTAAATTTGAAACGAGACAAAACTAACTTACGAGTAACTTTTCGGCTTGTTTTAATTCAGTAAATCTTTAATATTGTGAAAAAGCAGAATATTCCACTGCACCGTTACCTAGCAACCCCAGCTAAGCCCGACTCGTAACCTAGCAACACAGCTCTGGTCCCACTGGCAGATTATTTCGCTTATATAGAGACACGTTTCCCCGTGTAATAAGTGAAACAGTCTGGAACTGGTTGCTAGGTAACGGGCCAGGTTTGGCTGGGGTTGCTAGGCAACCATGCAGTGGAACATTCTACCAGTGGGACTAAAACTTTATCAACAAAAATTGTTGGGTGTGTCCAAATTCAGGGTCTGCGTCCTTAGAAGGACGTATTTGAAGGCCGATTACGTCATAGCGCGGCGACAAGGCCTGTCCGAATTCAAATTTAGCTTAAGACTCCTTCAA
>CAEGAF010005954.1:0-14497 GCA_903067075.1 Micropoecilia bifurca
GGTTGCTAGGTAACATGGCTGGAGACCAGCTGCGGTTGCTAGGTAACATGGCTGGAGACCAGCTGGGGTTGCTAGGTAACATGGCTGGAGACCAGCTGCGGTTGCTAGGTAACTTGGCTGGAGACCAGCTGCGGTTGCTAGGTAACATGGCTGGAGATCAGCTGGGGTTGCTAGGTAACATGGTGCAGTGCCTGGAATTCGACTTAACAATGGAAAGTTTTTGATCCGTTTCATTTTCCAGACACCAAAACAAACATTTTGCCAAAAAACATCTGAGTGTTTTTGAAAAACCCAAAATGGAGAAACAAAAACATGGAAGGTTTTGCATCTTAGGTTCCAACTTATAGATGTTATTGTACCGTTCATGACTGACTTCCCCTTGACAACCACTGGACATTTTCCTCTAATAGTGGCTCTTTGCTGAGGTCCAAGAAAACCGATTAGCTTGTTCTGTGAAGGAAGAGCCGTGTGTCACCTCTCTGTCTGGCTTGTGTGGCTTCATCAGCTCCACCACCTGGCCTCTCCGCACCAGGATGACCTGGGAGTCGCCCAGCCAGGCGACATGCAGCGTCCGGCCGCGCAGGAACGTCACAACGCCGGTGGATCCACAGCGCAGATGCTGCCGCAGACACACGAGAGACCATGTATCACACAACACGTCCAAAACCAGGACACAATCAATCACCATAAACCGACACTCAATAATTTGCCATCGATTAACACACTGCAGTACAAAGACCCTAAAGAACAGAAGTCAGCAGTTATTAAACCAAAACTGTAGAAACAATCTGTGCATTTTGCTCTTAAGTTGAAAAACCTTCTGTGTTAAGATTCCTTGTCCAGAACTCGAGGGTCAGTTTGACCAAGTTCAAATTCTGTAAAAGAAAACAAATCTATTAATCTCCCTTTGTCATCTATTAAGCACAATAATCCCCAGACCGTAAATGTTGTAAATGTTGAACTTTTCTCATGATTGGACGATTTTTGATTCATCGTTTGTTATAAATGATCAAACGTTCAGCGAAGGAAAGCTGTCATTGCATTTATGCTATAAAATGTTATCATAAAAAATATATATATTTGCATCAGGCTCGACTTCTGTAACTCGCTGCTCATTGGAGTGAAAACACCTTCAGAGGCTTCAGTAGATTCAAGCTGATCCCAGTGAGACTCGTAAATGTGACCACATCACACCTGCTGTTTACCAGCTTCACTGGCTTCCTGTTACCTACAGGATTCAATATAAAATTGCACTTATCACCATCACTGTCTATATGAAGGTGGAGAAGATCCAGCCTGTGATCTTCTCCACCTCCTGGATCAGCACTAAGGACTTTGGTGATCATATTTGCTGTGGCTCCTCGTTTCTCTCCCAGACTATTTGACAGCCCCGCAATTATTGTCTGATTTTAAAACTGGCTTGAAAACTTTCCTTTATAGACAAGAATGCCCCACTTTTAAATGACTGTCTTTTTTTTATTGTTTTTGATTGTTGATTTTATGTTTTTAGATGGACCATGTAGCACTTTGAGATTTTTATCAATGAAAAGTGTATTATAAATTAAATTGATTATTATTATTATTATCTTTAATGTATTTCTAATATTGAAGAAAAACATTGGAATGAAAGATCTGCAGAATAGGCCAAATTTTTATCCGATTAATTGTCAGAAAAAACTATTGTTAGTTGCAGATGAGACAACAAGAGCAAAAACGTAAAAGCAGACGAGTTTCTGATGGAGGTCGGGGTAAAGGTCAAAGGTCAGGGTGAAGCTCAAAGGTCAGGGTGAAGCTCAAAGGTCAAGGTGAAGCTCAAAGGTCAAGGTGAAGGTCAAAGGTCAGGGTACCTCTCGTGAGGCTTTCTTCACGAAGCGCTCGTCCGTCAGCTTGAAGGCTCGGCACAGAGCGTCGCTGGGATCCTGGCTGAACGATTCCTGGTGGAACAGGTTGACATGAAGGTGGTTGGCAGCGTAAATGGCTGCATCGACGCCGCCGTGTCCGTCAAACACAGCGAAGAAGGCCTGGTCCTCCTGGTCCTGGGGACAAACAGTCAGTCAATACGGGTCTCACTGTGGGAGACGCCATGCTGGCCTGCAGATTTGATACCGGCTGCCTAGAGACACCCGTCTTAAAATGGCCTCTAAAGGCTCCTGGGGTTAAAGTGCAGCATTTCTATAGAGCTGCAGCTCTATAGAAATGCTACACGGAGCGACTGGCTTTGCTAAAGTGCTGCTCAGATCAACACCTGAGTCCATATCGTGTCTTTTTCATCATTTCTAAAATCTAAATGTGGAGCTCAGGGGGATTATTAGATTTATTTCATTTTCCTTTTAAAATCCAAGTGAAAAACAAACAAATCTGTTGGCGGGAAAATCAAGATGGATTAACCTGAATGACTGAATGATTATTTATTGTTTATGAAAAATTCTTGGCTACGTTCTGTAAAATTGTTAGATTTGGGAAAAAAATTGTTCAGAGATGTGTTTTGTTTTCATTTTGTTTTTGCTCTGATCAGTTTGAGGTTTTTATTGATATTTATGTTTTACCAACTATTTTCTCTAGTTTTAGTGCAAATATTTCAGCACAGCTGAATCCAGACAAGACTAACACGTAACTATTTAGCAACTTATAACATCTGATAAATAAACATCCTGATGAAAATGATTAATAAATTAGTTTGACCTGAATGTTGAACAGCGTGTTGAAGTCGGGGATGATGACGTGTTTGTCCTCCATCTTGCGCCTCATGTTCTTGATGGCGTGGATGGACGTTTCATAGAACGGCTGCGGCCGGCGGCGGAACGGCAGCTCCTTCTGCCACAGGCAGCAAATCTCAAACAGTCGGTTAAACACCAACCGCGCCATTTTCACCGACTCCATCTCTGCAACCAAAGCAAAGCCAGTCAGGAAAAGCCTCACTGCACAGACATTAAAGAAACACTTAAGATTTTATCCCCATGAGCAAATTTAAAACTCTTTTTAAACTCTTTAAACAGTTTAAACAGTTATGTTCAGTTATTTTATTAAGTATTAATTCCACATTCTGGTTTTAGTAGTTTTATTTTGTGTATTTTATCTGCCGTTAGACTGGAAAAGTTTAAAACGAGTGGAGCTGATAAACGAAGCAGGACGAGTTTCCAAATGTATCTGAAAAGCAGAAGGAGAGAAAGAGAACATTGACAGTTGTTGCTTTTTGGCATCTTTGGGTCTCCATAGAGGCTGTTTAGTTTGAGACATTGGCAATAATTGCATTTTGAACAGACGTGATTTCTCTAAAATAATAAATTTAGCAAAAATGGAAACTGTGCACAATAATTTACTAGTCTGAAGACTCCAGGCTTTACAGCAAAAACCCTTTTGACCCGTTTGTTGGATCTTCAGCATCTTAAAACATTTTGGCTCGATTCCTTTCAGGGTTTCCCCAAGTGTATTATAAGCCTGGCGGCCCGCCAGGCTTTACTAACCTCGCCGCCAGGCTAAGCGTTGCTTGTTTACGTTTCTAGGGGGGACGGGGGGATCGCTTTTTTTAATCCGGCTGTAAGCGTCTCTTTTGTCTTAGCATTTCACTAGCAGAGAAGATTTATTCCTAAAGGATAGTTTTATAATAGATGGTTTATAGTTTATGCATTTAAACCCGTCGACCAATCACAGCTGCCGCCTCCTTTCACTCTAACTGGACTCAGGCTGACCTGTATGGATGTTTACATCAACCTACTGTGAGGAATTACGATCCTTTGCAGAATCTGAGTCAGAGTTTAAAACCAGCCGCGTTGCTCTGGTTGTAGCTCCATGTGAACCTCAGGAATAACTTGTAGTGAATTCAGAGTTGTGATGTGAATGATTTATCTTTGTGATGAACAACTATATGCAGCGTTTCCATCTCAACTCGCTGCCCAGCCTGTGGCTCTGTGTCTGTCTTCACTGTAAGGTTCATGTCTCTGGTCCTGGTTGGACCGTCTGGATAACGAGCAGCTCTGACCTCATCATGCAGGTTCAGCTTTAACCTTTCTGGTCTGCAACGCATCAGCTGATTCTATATTATTTTATTATTATTTTTAGTATGAATTTTCCGGTTACAGATGCATCAAACCATTTGAAATGCGTCGTCTATTTAAAGTTAATATACGCTGAGATCTGAGAAACTCGACCCATAAACTCCACCAACCAGAATAGTTTCTGTGACTCTTATTAAAAACTCAACAGACACTAAATGTTAGAGCCACTAAAGCCACATTAGCAGCTTTGAATTAAATCAGTTTGTTGCTGATCTCTGCTGGTGCAGCAGGTTACAGGGCCGGTTAAAGGCTGGATGAGGCCTGGAGCAGAATCTGACTTACTGGCCCCTTAATAAAACCATCAGCACCTCTAACAGCTTCTGTGTTGGATTTAGTGAAATATGGGAGAAGGTAGTTTAATTGGCCTAAAAAGGTTTTTGTAAATTCAGAGATTAAACTCCCAGCATCAGATTGTTGCTATGGTAACAAAACAATCTAACTATGAATATTGTTCTTTTTTTTACGTTTTACAAAGTAAACTTGCCAGCTTCTTAAAATCTTGGATCTAAATGTTAAACAATTTAAAATCTTTTAATTAATGTATGACTAAACAATTGAATCAAATTTAACAGCATTGATAATCTCAATAAACAAATGTTACATTTATGTATCTGGTCTGTTTTAAATATTAGTGTTTATGGGCCTGAACCCCAGATGGAGCCGCTGACTTAATTTGGATTAAACTAAAGTTCAAATTAGTTGTTTTTAGACTAGTGGTGGGTTTAAATATTTCGCTGGAGATATTTTCCCATAACATATAAATTACACAGTGACACTTTTACATTTCCTGTCAACTAATATCTTTTAATACAAAAACCCGGTGGAGCCTCGACGCCCCGACTGCAAGGCTGAGCAGGTTTATGGGGGAAACTCTGTCTTTTCATCAGCAGAAATAAAACAGGGGAAAAATAATTAAGTTGGGACTGTTAGATGAAACATCTAAATTAACAAATAAATATTAAATATGACCTTAATTCAAAGTCAAAATAAATAGAAGCCGTAAACCAGATGTGACTGAACTATGAAAAAAAATCCACATTTTCCATAAATTAAATCTTCAAACAGAAAATTGGATTAATCAATAAAATTTGATTTTGATTAATCAGAGTAAAGGCGGCTGTAGAAAATAAATACGTCACGAGTTGCAGATTTGTACTTAATATCCACATATTAATTTATTATTATTTATTTTCTGTTGGTTTTTTGCATTAAATCAGAATGAAACTGAAGTTTCTGTTTGGAACGAAGCGACATTTATTTTGAAGTGTTTGACTAAAGAGAGAAAAAAGAACCAAAACTGCATAATAGTTTGTTTTTTCATCTTTAAGGTTACGGATTACCTACTTTTGAATATTTCATGTGAGTAAAATATTCACTGATCTAAAGGAGGGAAGCCGTTTGCCTCCTGTCGCCCTCTAGTGGTCAAACCACTAGGGACGCGGCCCTGGAGGCCGAATGTGAGGGACGAACCGAGACGAAGCCCTAATCTGAGAGCGATTCCCCGGCGACTCACGTGGCAACGGGTCGGCGGCGGCGTCTTCGGCCCGGTGGAGGTTCTGGATGGCCAGATCGGACTGGAGCAGGCTGTCGGCGGTGGCGCGGGCCAGAGCGGCCGCCAGCGAACAGGGGCAGTTACTGTGGAGGCAGGGCAGCAATCCATCAGTAATCCATCAGAGGAGTTTATGGGTGTGGAATATTTTTACCTTCAATCTAGGCTGAAACTACTAATCACACTAATTGATTAAATAATGACTGATCAATAACTGCTGCGACAGACTGGCGACCTGTCCAGGACGTACCCTGCCTCTCGCCCGGAACGCCAGCTGGAGAGGAACCAGCAACTCCCGACCCCATTAAGGGATAAAGGGTGTAAGAAAATGGATGGATGGATGGATGATCAATAACTGGATAAATCAACGTTCTCCATCAGATCTGAAGTTCAACTCATGAAAATGGTTAAAACTGTGGAAACAGTTAGTCGCCTTGTTGCTACAGCAACAGTGAAACCAAACTCCTGTTTCCTTGAGCTGCTGGTTCGGTTCATTAACCATTATTGGCGACTCGGTGCTTGTTGCCAGACGCCATCGATTTATTTTGGACGTTAATATTTACACTCCAACAAAACTAAAACAATTAAAGAGACAAAAACATGAAACTACTTTAAGATCAGCTGGTTCCAGTTACCAAACACAAGATTAGCAAAACATGTTTTGGTCTAAAATCCTCTTAAGAAGATGCTAGAGAAGCACAGAGCTGCCCCTCCTCCACCTATTGCTGCCTCGTGTTGATCAGCTGCCTGAAGGAAATCTACATGTTTATCTCACTTACAATATCAATTCCTCTGCCCAATTATTGCCTAAACCGACTGGACTTTGCAGAGCTGCGGGGCTGGTCTGTTTGGTGAGGGGCGGCTGACACCCTGGGCAGATTGACACCACTAATTGGAAATGTTTCTGTCCCAAACTGGACAGGCATGGAGAGGAACCAGATGTTTCAAAGCAAAGGCAACATTTCAGGCAACAGACTCACTCTGAAGGCAAAAGTTGGTAGATTAACGGCCACTTTGCCCTCAACAGGAAACCCTGAATCAGCACTTCCTCTTCAGGTCATTCTGGTCCATATTAATTGGAACTTAGCAGAACCAAATAATAAATGAACCAGGTTTTTCTGCTGCATCCAGTTTGAAAGTCGCTCAGTGGCTCATGCATCACGACTTAAATCAATAGAAACTCTCAGCGCTAAACATCTGTAAAGAACTCAGGCCTGTTTCTGCCAACAGACGACCGAATGAGCTCATTTCCTCCATGATGCTGGGATCGTTAAAATACGCAGACGCTTTTGAGACGTAAACGTTAGCATGAATAAGTAAATACTTATTAGTATGGGCTTGAGTGGAGGAGTTGGCATGTGAGAGAAATGTTCCTGTATGACTCAGACTCAAGCTAACGGCTACATATAAACTACTGAGTGAAGTTAACGTTAGCTCAGAGTCAAATTAAGTGTTTATAGACAAGCTATGCTAGCAAACACAAAGTTCAGTGAACATCAACTCAGAATTAAGCCAACAGTGACTCAATATTAAGACAAGTTATGTGATAACTTGAAGTCAAACAAACAGATACTCAAACTAAGAGATGCTAAATATGAAGCTAGCAGCTAATCAATCTTTCTGTCAACACATTACAGCGTTTGAACAAGTTTAACCCTGAAGGCGTTACAGGAAATGTTCGTATTTCCATGGAAACTACAAATAAACTGACTGAAATAATTAAAAGTATCGAAAAGTCATTTAGTCGCCCAGGGACTGAATGAGCCGATTATTAGTGATGCAGCTGTTATTATCCTCAAACTTTTAGTAAAATCATCAAAACCCCATTTGCTGTTGCAGCTTCATCATTTTATCAACATATGAAGCAGAAGTGAGTTTTCACCTCAGCAGATTCAATATCAACAGAAAACTGATCATCTCCTAATGTTCACTAAACCAAAACAGGTTTAGTTTCTTTTAATGACGTATTACTGTAAATGTGGGTCATCGGCACCAGAATCAGCTCCAACCGCTGAAACACGTTCACCAATCAATCAATCAATACATTTAATCAAACTATGGGTTCATATTCAAGGAAATGAGATATTTAGAAAAATAAAGGTGGACAAATATTGAAAATAACATGTAAATCTCTGATATTAGAGGTTAAGAAAATCTTTAAACGACGCATAAAAACAGGCAGTAAACAAACATCTAATGTGACCTGCAACAAATTGAGCACATTTCTAGAGTTAATAATCACTTCTAGAGTTAATAATCACTAATCATTTCTAGAGTTAATCATTTCTAGAGTAAATAATCACTTCTAGAGTTAATAATCACTAATCATTTCTAGAGTTAATCATTTCTAGAGTTAATAATCATTTCTAGAGTTAATAATCACGTCTAGAGTTAATAATCATTTCTAGAGTTAATCATTTCTAGAGTTAATAATCATTTCTAGAGTTAATAATCATTTCTAGAGTTAATAATCATTTCTAGAGTTAATAATCACTTCTAGAGTTAATAATCATTTCTAGAGTTAATAATCATTTCTAGAGTTAATAATCACTTCTAGAGTTAATAATCATTTCTAGAGTTAATAATCACTTCTAGAATTAATAATCATTTCTAGAGTTAATAATCACTACTAGAGTTAATAATCACTTCTAGAATTAATAATCACTTCTAGAGTTAATAATTTCTAGAGTTAATAATCAATTCTAGAGTTAATCACTTCTAGAGTTAATAATCATTTCTAGAGTTAATAATCACTTCTAGAGTTAATAATCATTTCTAGAGTTAATAATCAATTCTAGAGTTAATAATTTCTAGAGTTAATAATCATTTCTAGAGTTAATAATCACTTCTAGAGTTAATAATCACTTCTAGAGTTAATAATCATTTCTAGAATTAATAATCACTTCTAGAGTTAATAATTTCTAGAGTTAATAATCACTTCTAGAGTTAATAATAATTTCTAGAGTTAATAATCGCTTCTCGTTCTTCTCAAACACATTTTCAAAATTCCCAGGTAGAAAAACAGCAATTAGTCCAATTGAAACTAATTCTGACGAGGAAAGTTAAAACTTTTCCGTAAATCCATAATCACTTCTAATCTCATCGATCCACATTTCCAGGTTTCTCTGATCGGGTCGGCGCCGGTCCAGGTCCTGACTGACAATTATTTTGGGATCAATAAAGTATATTTAAAATTGAAATAAACCAATAATTGACAGAGGAAGGACTGATGGACGTTCAACAGGCTCTGCTGGTGCAAATATTCATTTATTATCCGATTTCTATTAAATGTGGTTTAAATTAAAACTGAGAAATGGATCTATAAAGAGTTTGGTTTCTGCCAGTTCTGTTAAGATGAGGACAAATTTATCTTTCATATTCACTAATAATTACATTTTACATAATTGCTACTATAGGAATCAGTATTTTAAAACTATGTCTACTATTGTTAATTAAACGTTTGATTATTGTTACGAATATCACTGAGCTCTGCAAACAAACAAGGGAATTTATCCAGTTTTTATCATTTTATTGAACTTATTAAATTCTGTTTGTCAGCTTCACTGAGAAACATGAAACTGTTTCATATTCAGTCAAAAATAATTATAGCAAAACTCTGTAGCATAATTACATCAATATATAAAACATTGAGTAATATAGCAGAGCTGCTACAGGCAGAACGGCAGAGTGATGCATTCAATAACGTAGGAAAAAAGAACTTCATGTTCTTAATGTCTGATTTGTAGGATTGATTGTCGCCGGCAGGGCGGCGACAGGAGAGGGAAGGTTTTCTGTCAGAGTGGAAGCTCCGCCCCTTTATCTGCCCAATTATCAAGGGATGATCAATATTTCAATCATTATTAATCTAATCAGCTCCAAGCTAAACGGCCTAAAGCAGCTCAGGGTTTCAGCTGCTCCGCAGTTTCTGGAAGTTTGTTCCAGATCTGTGGTGCATAGAGCTGAAAGCTGCTTCACCATGTCTGGTTCTGGTTCTGGCTCAGAACCAGAACCAGAACCAGAACCAGAAGCAAAACCAGAAGCAGAAGCAGGACCAGAACCAGAACCAGGACCAGGACCAGAACCAGAACCAGGACCTGGACCAGAACCAGGACCAGAACCAGGACCAGAACCAGAACCAGGACCAGAACCAGGACCAGAACCAGGGTTCTGCTGCTGTAGATGACTTCTGGTTGTGACTCTCAGGAAAACGTCGCGCTGCTTTTCTGACTCATCCAAGGACTTTTTATGAGCACAATCTGTTACTAAAGCATGAATATGAATATTTATTGTATTCAGATGGAGTTGGAGCCGAGCTGCAGTGACGGATGTTGAAGTTCTGGTTCTGTCAGGTCCTTGAATTTATTCTCAAACTGGGTCAAGGGCTGCAGAGGAGCATCTGCCCCCGTAACGCGGTTACCATGGCGATCTCCAGAGAAAGGTTGAGCTTGAAGAAACGTTGGGTCCGAAACACGATGTTCTGGTTCTGACAGTTCAGACTCAGTCACTGACAAACATCACAGTTCAGACGAAAAGCTTTGCTGTCATGTTTTTACTTTATTTTATATTTTTTATGTTGAGGTTTATTTACGACAAGACCAAATATTCCCAGTTCAGTTTCATCCAAACTAAACTGGGTTAGTCGGAACCACAGGCTGATAAAAATACTGCAAGTCATTTCAATAAGATTAGAATTTAAATGTTTCCTGGTTGAATTTGTGTCTGAATCATTTTGTTGATTTGATCTCAAGTTTTTCATTATTAGGCAGAAAAACTAAACTGCATAAATGAGAAACATGAAACACTTTAAGTCACAAAACTGATTATTGAATGTACAACTGATAATTCCCAGGATCTGTTGAAGTAACATTCACTGTGTATGATATTCATTAATCATAATTAATGGGTTAAATTTTATTCTGACAACTTGGAGCTAAAACTCAAAGTCCCTGGATTAAAAAAATGATGAGATTATTTCCATTTAAACGCAGAGCTGCTCAAATCTTGTGGCGTTTTACTCTTGGTGATTTTCATATCTAAACTCTGAGCCTCTGTTGTTTCTCCATGTTTCCATTCATAGAAACGTCACCCGGTTCACCGCAGGGGGGCGGAGCTGAGCCGGCGGCTCCGATTGGCCGCCGGCCGCCAAGGCGACGGCGCGGCGGCCAATGGCGGCTCTGAAGCCGCAGCATCACCGCGAGGTCATGCAGGATTAGAGGAGCTTAATCTCCAACTGGTTCAACTGGAAACCAGCCGCAGCGACCAGAACTTCCACTGGTCCGGTGTTTCCGGAGGAAACAGAACCACAAACATGGCGGATCCATAACATAGATGAATAACAGCAGCACAAAGATGCTTCCTTTGTTTTCCACACAGACTTCAGATGAAGATAAACTCCAGGTTTTAAAGGAAGATTTTCCAGCCATTTCCTCAAATGTTCAGTTTATATTTTACCAAAATTAAAGAAGCTTCATAAAGTCCATCTCTGAACATTTTGTAGAATTTTTCCTTTTGTTGTTTATCTGTAAAAGTTGCTGTAAAGCCATGAAAAATCCTTCACATGAACTTATACAATTTATTCTCAGGCTGGAAACTTTAACTCATTCATTTTGATTAATTTATTTATTCATTAATTAATTTAATGCCTTAAAATTTCAACCCAATTACTACATTATTTTTGTCACAAGCAAAAGTCCTGAGCGGAACCTTTGTATTGTGTTTCTGGTACGCCCGTAAATCTGACGCACAAGAGACACACAAAGAGCGACTGACGACAAATTGGGTTAATTTCTGCTTCAAGCGATGTGATTGGACACTGGAAAACACGACCGTTGTGTTTAAGATGTGCTAAAAAGAGTTATTACAGGGTCTCACACTTTAATAAAAAATGTTTTCAATTCAAAACCCCTTTTTGTTGCTAAATTATTGAATAAAACTTGATCTGAGCTCAACGTCAGATATTTATAGATTTTAATATTCATCCATCAGATTGGAGCAAAAATGTTTCAGAAAGTCTCATCACTCAGGAAGCGACTGAAATGTGGACTGTAGATGCTAACATTAGCATTAGCTTCTAGTGTGGATGCTATTAGCTGCTGTTGTAGATGCTAACATTAGCATTAGCTTCTAGTGTGGATGCTATTAGCTGCTGTTGTGGATGCTAACATTGGGGTTAGCCACTACTGTAGACACTGGCGTTAGCTTAGCTGCTACCTGTTAGCATTCAGATGCTATATCAGCATTTTGCTGATACACTAACTACAATAATCGCACCACTAGTTACTTTGTGATAGATATAATTATGTAAACATTTTAAAAACATTTTGCTACTAGACAGAGAAAACATTTCCGACTCCACTAAATGAAATCCTGTGAAACATTTCTGCCAATTATGAAACAGATCATTTCATCTGTTAGACTCTCGATGCTCCTCATGTTTTGCTGAAATCGTTTTTGCACATTTATTTATTCTTGCTGATATTAAATGCGACACCATGAGAAGAGCAGCAGCGCAGTAATGATGGATGTTTATGGATCCAGCTCAACATTTATTCAGCAACGGAAATCGACAATAAGACTGAAACAATAATTTCATTAATCAATTATAGAAATAATTGTCAACTAATTTAGTTTTTGATTAATCATTAATCAATCAGACTCCAAAAAGACCATTTGCTGAATAAACAGTCCATAATCGATTTTTACATAATCACAATATTTGACCTTTTTCTGTTAGTATGAAAAAACTGCTACTATAACTAATAAAGAATAAACTAAAACGGAGCAATATTTAACTAATAACAGTGAATAAAAAGTAGCAAACAAACCTTGAAATCTAACTGACTTAGACAAAGTCCTGGTGAAGTGAAACTAGAATGAGAGCCAAGCGGTTGTGAAGCTCCAGCCAGACTCTGCAGGCGGCGCAGCGACAGAACCAGGCTGAACCTGTTACCAGATGACTCATTTTTCTTCTACAAGCTTCTCTCTTCTACAGAATTAGCCCTGCAGCGGAGCAGCAAGGTTGTTTCCATCGCAACGCCGAGGAAAGTGACTGACAGTCGGCAGCGTCGCTCCTCCTGCTGCCAGATCAGAACAAGCTCCCACTTCATTATTCTAAACATTGACCCTGTTCTGAGCCAAGTGGAGGTGAGAGAGGAGACCAGGGGAATTCGCTCCGTTTGGCCGCCGTTCCTGATCGCCGGCGTCCCTCAGATCCGGCTGCCTTTTTCCCAAGCATCAGAGAAAAGCTCCAGGCTTTACCAGCCATTTTCTCCAAGCACATTTCCAAATGAAATGTTGAATTAGTGTCATGTGAACACGGGATTCTCAAGAGGCCATGAGAGGATTATATAACAAACACAGGAAAACCTCAGATTGTGGCCTTTTCTGCTCCGACTCCCTTCAAAAATGCTTTTTAAATGACTTTGATGAATTAATTTGTCTCCTTGGTTCACACACACCATGTGGCGCTTTGGTCTGTTACCAGGTTCTCTGGCATGTCGATGGAGAGCAGCAGGGATCCGACATCCACTGATAGTCACATCCCTTCTGCACAGCCGAGGGTAAAACTCTGGTTCTTCCCCTCGTTCTGTTTCCACGGAGCTCCAGACACAAATCATGGACGAAAAGCTTTAAGGCTCCATTATGTCACAGTCATGCAGATGCCATCGTCAACACAGAGATTATAGGAGCAGCATTATGTTTTCCAGGCACAGAAGCCATTTTATGGCACAATCAGAGAAATGTTACTGATTCAAATATGACACTGCAAAAACACAAAATCTTACTATTTTAGATCTAGTTTTTATATCTTAATTAGCTTGAAATAAGACAAAACTAACTTACAAGTAACAGGAGTTTCAGTCATTTATCAAAATTAATTTAAAAGGTTTCAGTTCTGTCAGCAGATTATTTAACTTAAAACATCAGAAAAATGTCGTCATAAATGAGAATCTGCCAGTTAGAACTTTTTTCTGGATATTACAGAACTACTGATATGAGACAAACTCCTGGTTCTTGCTGAAAAGTTACTTGAGTTAGTTTTGTCTCGTACGTCTTTCTTGCTCTCGGCGAAGGCGGACGCTTGGTTCCTCTGCTTCCTGCCTGCCCTGCTTCGTTTTTACTGCGTCTTGGAGCCTCTTTGCAAATCCACTGAATTCAAAGAGATACGATCCGGTCAGCTGGATTGATCAAACAGACGACTGGGCAAAGGGGAATCCAGCAGGGACCATTTCGGATTCCAGGTATGTCTACAAACCCTTTGTCCTCGTTGTACCTGGAAGACGTGGAGCTATTTGGGTTTCTGCTGATTGGAGCTGGAAGGTTCCTGGCTTATCGACACAGTTGGAGACGCCAGAAGCTTCCGGCTCTCGTCAAGCTGCCAGAGCGAAGGAATCGGCCGTGTGGCTCAGACTCACTGGGGGACCAGAGCCGCAAACCGGATGAGATTCTGGCTGAGATCTGCAGACGAGCTGCAGATACTGGAGCTTCCAAGAAACCGACTTGGAGAAGTTGAATTCCGGCCCGTCGGGAAAAGCCGAGCTAATCTGTATAATTATTATTCTGAGATGCTGCTGGACACTTTAGGGCAGTTTGGAAAAAATACCTGAACAAAAGAATTATTCTAATCTCCATTGGCATTTCCTCCATCTCCTGAGGACATGTTGACCAGCTGCTCCACCCTGACCAGCTGCTCCACCCTGACCAGCTGCTCCACCCTGACCAGCTGCTCCACCCTGACCAGCTGCTGCTCCACCCTGACAAGCTGCTCCACCCTGACCAGCTGCTCCACCCTGACCAGCTGCTGCTCCACCCTGACCAGCTGCTCCACCCTGACCAGCTGCTCCACCCTGACCAGCTGCTGCTCCACCCTGACCAGCTGCTCCACCCTGACCAG